>JAQGCC010000472.1:0-36304 GCA_034698905.1 Xestoiulus laeticollis
CATGCATGGCACAAGTGCTCAATTTTCAATGTGCTCAAGTGTTCACGAATGCTCAGCTATCTGAGTTCCCCTATTATATAACTGCAATCACTGCATGAGATTGTCCAGCTAGCCTCTTCAATAACCGTGTATTTGAAAGGATTCCTGGATTTTAGAAAACGTTTTACTTGCATGTACAATATGCATGTACATTATCTCATATTAAATCGCGCATAGAAATCACACGTGGTACTTGCATTTATTCCAATTTTAAGTTTCGTATATAATAATAGTGTTTTAAGCAGTCACAAAATTTGTATAGAACTATACTTTATTTTGAGACATTTAATCTTCAATTCAGCCATCGAGTAGTATACTAGCGCATGTGCAAATAATTCCTGGAATAACATAATATACTGTGCGTACATTTTAAATAGATTTTAAGCAGCTTAAGTTAGGACGTTATTTGATAAAATTAAATTCAAAATTTAAAAAATTATTTAATTTGACGGAAGTTTCAAAATTCACTTTCAATATGCAAATACAATGTAGTGTGGTTAAAAGTGAAGGCTATATGTACTTGTACTTGATTTTAAAAAAAATACTTAAAAAAAAGTACTTGTACTTGATTTAAAAAAAATATCTGCTAATATGCTTTAGTCATAAGCATATACAATCTATATAAAAGATTAGACTTTAGAACAACATATACATGTAGGCCTATATATAAATTTTAATGTATATGTACGTGCACATGTACATGTAGATCTTTTATCCCAAATCAAAGGAAAAGCTCATTATGTTAATTTTGAATTGAAATTGATGATTTTATAACAAATATACATGTAGAACTTCATGCAGAACTAAAGTGGGGGGGGGGGGATTACGCATTTATGTGTGACGAGGGGGAAGGGGTTAAGTAATGTGACGTCACATAAGAAAATCAAAATATGCTTCTTTAAATAGCAAGTTTGATCAACATATGTTCGCCAATATAATTTCAGATTTGCATTGCTTCCATTTTATTACTTGTTCTTCTAAAATATCAGAGTACAGCGTCCCACTATCTTGTGCCGCTAGTGTTAATTAAGTAATGCCAGCATGAAAAGCTTAAAATTAACATTTTAAGACATAATTAATTAATTAAACCCTTTTAAAGTGAAGTGGTTCACCACTATACATAATCCTCGATAGTATAGTGGTAAGTATCCCCGCCTGTCACGCGGGAGACCGGGGTTCGATTCCCCGTCGGGGAGGATTTTTTTTTTGAGAGTTAGATCCCATTTTTGTAAATTTATGTTTTTCGAAAAAGCAAATAAAATATAAAAAAACAAAAAAAAAGTTTAGTACGTTGAAATTTAAAAAAAACAAATTATGGGTCAATTTTAGAATCACGTTTGCACAAACTTCCGTAAACTAATCCTAAACTTAATTCATCGTCATTAAGATATACATGTATGTATCGTGAAGACTCCTAGCCTAGTATCTAATTTTTTATTGCATTCCTAGGCTCTGAGCATACAGATTGCCAACAGAAATGTTTGGAATTCTGTTTTATAATTGGTCTGTTCGTTCTGAGCTTCCGTAAATTATTAATCCAATTAAATTAAAAAATTTTGTAGAAAAGATAGAATTTGTGAATATACATGTATCAAATATTGTGGAAGATGGTGGTGTTTTGATAATGTAGTACATGTATTCATTATAAAAAATACATGTAATGCAATGTACATGAATCTTATCGTAATACAAAACAAACAAGTAATTGCTATTAATGAGATGGTGTATTCCTTCAATGTGAATGAATATATTGATAGTGTATATTGCAATAACAATACATCAATAATTATTTGCTATTATCAATTCCCTCCTAAAGTTAATCGAACCCCAATTGCTTCAATTTTTTTATATACATGTACATGTATACCTGTATCATTTTTTCCACGCCAATTTTGGTTGGTTAACCATTTTGTTGACCCATGGTTTATACAATTGTATTTTGGTTGGTTCACAACTTTTAGCTGACTCCCAAATTTTCTCTCGGATAAAAATCTTGAAGAACAATAGAAAAAATGTATACATGTATCTATATATATTTTTTACATTTCAATAAACAAATCTTTTTTTTTGTCTTATATTTTTATTTGTTTTTCCTTTTCATTTGCTTGCGAAAACATAAATTAAAAAATAAAACCTCCCCGACGGGGAATCGAATCCCGGTCTCCCGCATGACAGGCGGGGATACTTACCACTATACTATCGAGGAGTATATGTAATGTTAAATGGTGCTTAACATTGAAAGTGAAGATCTGTGTTAAGTACTTTAATTTAAAAATTCCATTATGAAGTTCGCCGACAAGGTTAGCTTAGTGGTTATGCTTAAATAGCTCCTTGAACTCGGGAGACCCGGGTTCAAACCCCGGTCGGCTATCCTGGTTGTGGTTTTTCGTGGTTTCCCACAACCTCCTTTAATCGCCCATATAGGAACATAAAGGCAAATGCCGGGATAGTTCCCCAAAAATCGGCCTCAACTGTATAAAGTTCCCCTTAAAAAATCTGGCACTTTGCCCCCTGTCACATGGCATACCACATGCTGACTGCAGGGTAAGGAATTGAATTGAAGTTGATGTTTTGTTTTTTTTACTTTTCATCAAAAACAGACATTTTTTGTTTGGTTTTTATATTATTATTTGCTTTTCCAAAAAACATAAATTAAAAAAAAAATTCTCCCCGACGGGGAATCGAACCCCGGTCTCCCGCGTGACAGGCGGGGATACTTACCACTATACTATCGAGGAGATGAAAATCTGTTCCTCTAAATGACTATATAGTGAAGTTGCATTTTTTTTTTGTAACATAGGGCGTGAATAGTTGCTACAGATAAAAGCGTCTGCTCACAAAATACGAACTCTTATATTTAGGCGTTGAGTACATTTACAAAAAATGTTACTTTAATGGTAGTTTTTCTGTGTAATTTAGCAGGCGATATCTCTCGCTCCCTTTATGTATTTATAACGAGGAACCTTGGTAGAAAATGAAGCATAATATTTGGTAAATAGACCCAACTTACTGTTTTCTAGTGTACATTTCTATAGGCCTACTGCTAAAATTGTTTCTCTTCATCTAGCATGGTATCAGATTTTTTTTATCCAAGTATTGGCGGTGTTGAAAGTCACATTTATCAACTGTCTCAATGCTTGATTGCTAGAGGACATAAGGTAGTCGTTGTAACTCATTCATATGGAGATCGTAGTGGAGTTCGTTACATGACATCAGGATTAAAGGTGGTGCTATTTACCTGTACTTAATGTGAATGTTATAATTCTTGTATATGCAATGGTTATAATATATGCCTTCTATTCGTATTCATAGATTTATTACATTCCAATGATGGTTTGCTACAATGGCGTCATATTACCTACACTTTTTAACACCTTACCTCTGATGAGAAATATATTTATACGAGAAAACATCACCATTGTTCACGGACACTCGGTCTGTATTTCAAATTTAATTTAGATGTGTGCGTATTAATTGCTTTGTTTCTAATTTTTTTGCATGGTATATATTTTAGGCATTTTCGGCAATGGCCAATGAAGGAATCATTCATGCTAGAAATATGGGTCTGAAAACTGTGTTTACTGACCATTCTTTGTTTGGATTTGCAGATGCGAGTGCAATCATCACCAATAAACTGCTTCAGTTTACCTTAACCGATTGCAACCATGTTATATGTGTTTCGCATACTGGGTAAAACATGATCTTTAATAATGTTGCTCCACCTGTTACAATAACCTACAATGAATCTTCACTTTAATTTTCACTCTTCAAACAATAATGTATTTAATTTTTTCATAGCAAAGGCAATACGGTATTACGGGCAGGAGTTAAACCTCATAATGTAGTCTCGGTGATTCCAAATGCCGTTGATACGACCGTTTTCAAACCAGATCCTAGCAAATGCGATCCGCATAAAGGTATGTCGATATAGTTTTCAAAGTTGTTTCACTTCCGCGCTTTATTCATTGATGTTCATTTGTTTTTCTTTTTTTTTTCAGTTACGATTATTGTAATGAGCCGCCTTGTTTACCGTAAAGGTGCCGATTTGCTGACTGGTGTAATTCCTGTTATTTGCAAAAGGCACGCCGATGTACAATTTATAATTGGTTAGGGTTTAAGCATGCCACCCTTTTAAAAAGCTTGAATTAAATATGCTGTAATAATTTTGTGGAGCGCTTTCATCTGCTAATCTGAATTTTACTCGCTTAAAAATAATTCAGGAGGTGATGGTCCTAAACGTCTCGCCCTTGAAGAACTCAGGGAAAAACACCAACTTCATGAACGAGTGCGACTTTTGGGTCCAGTGGATCACAATGAAGTTCGGGATGTAAGCTTTATTGCATTGTTTATCAGTTCAATTGTGTCGGGTTTATTATTTAATTTTCACCGTCTCGTTTGATTGTGATTTTAGAAATTGGTACAAGGACAAATATTTCTTAATACATCATTGACAGAGGCATTTTGCATTGCCATTGTTGAAGCAGTTGCATGTGGGTATGTTTCATTATCTTAATTCTTATGTCATATTCTTTAGTTCTATCCATATGTCAGGCAATTTCATTGTACAGGCTCACTGTGGTATGTACCAAAGTTGGTGGAATCCCAGAAGTTCTACCGCCTGATTTAATTCGACTTGCTGAACCGACTATCGACTGTAAGTAAACCGCTTTCATGCGTATGTTATATGATTTATCGAATGAATTTAACAGAATTTTTTTGTCCTGCAGCTTTAATTGATGGTCTTGAAGATGCTATCACTAGAGTCCACAATGGCACTGTTGTACCACCTCATGAGGCCCATAGGAGAATCAGAGATATATATTCGTGGCAAGATGTTGCCCAGAGAACTGAAATTGTATACAATCACATTTGCCGAGATCCTGAGCCAACTGTAGGAGAACGGTTGATGAGGCAAGAAATTTATGTATTTTACATGATCCTTTTTCAAGTTTTGCTTGGATTGATATTATTTAGTGGAATCTTAATTTATTATTTGAATTATTTCAGATATTCCAACTGTGGATTAATTTTTGGGAAGATTTTCATGATTTTAGTCGTCATGGATTTGTTGTTACTTAAACTTGTCGAATGGATTTATCCAGCTGAGGTATTATTTTTAAATTATATTTCTCTAATGATTTTATATAATATTTAACAAAATTGAAATTCCAAAATTATGAATGAATTGAGCTTTTGACTGCTCTGTGATGTTATATTATGTTTAAAATTATAAAATTAGAAACAGTTGATTTCAATGTTATCTCTCTTGTTAATATTAATCTTGTTTAATGCTCTATACAGCTTTTACTATGATCTGCATATATCTTTATGCATTTTTAGATGATTGATCCGGCGGTTAACTTTCCGAGACTACAACAACAAATTAAGCGAAGACAGCATCTTAGGAGTTGATATAAATTTTATAATAAATTAAACAGCATTTTCATGCCATTATAACTTTTTTGAAATAAAATTTGATATATGTTAATTGTTTGGCATGTTCAATTGCTTTAAATTACTTAAAAATTATGAATATGAATTTTGTTGTATATTTTCACCCATTATCTTAGGAAAGGCTTATCAGATCGAGAGGACCTATAAGTTTTACTGAACTTATTTTGCACATTGGTTTCTATTGTAATGTTGATAATAGATAGGAGTCACAGACACACATCTTACGATCCAGCCAATATTAATCAATAAATCGTCAATAGAATGATAGAAACCAATAAGACTTCTTTGGAATTTTAGACCAGAGAACATGATTTAGAAAAAATAAAAATTAATTAATTTAGAATATATTAATAATTAATTTAAAAATGTACTTTTAAAACAAAATCTTCATCTTTTTTTTAATTTTTGTACATTAAAGTGCATTAAATGTCAACCCCTGTAGCTGGCCTGCCCTGCATTGCATATTTCTGGTGAGACAGGACTTCGTGGATGTCCCTCGTTTATAATTTAAAATGGCGCAGGAACCCCAAGTACTCGTTGATGCATTGCCGTATATCGATCAAGGATATGATGAACCAGGAGTTCGTGAAGCAGTGAGTAGAATAATATAATGCATGCTAATCTCTAGAAATACAGAAAAAGGCTTTAATTGTTCTATTGAAGTTAAGCATTCAGCGAAGTTAAGTTCGAAGTTCCCATGCTGCTTGAGGCGCCATATTAGGAGTCTGTTTTCTTGATATACATTGTGTTGTAAATGTTGTTTCACGTACTCATAAAAGAAAACATTTACAAAAATGTGAAATAATAACATAATGAGTTCTGTATATTGAAATAGAAGTAATATCATTATAGGTAGGTGTGATTCACCCATTCATTGGTGGAGATTGACAACAGATCCTCCTTTCACTAACATGATGGACAACATAAAAGGTGTTGCATGGATTGATATCAATCCATGCAACACCTTTTATTTATTGTATAATTGCAATTGAGCCATTTGGTTGCACAACAAATGCCATACACCAAGAGCTTTGTAGCCGTGCTTGGCGAAATTGTAACTGCCTGTCAAACTGACCAGACCATGCACAACAATAGTCAATTTGTTGTGTTTATAACGTGAGTAATTTTGGCGTGTGGTGGTGGCTATTTAGCATTTTTATGTCTCTTTTGTGCAGCTATAGGCCTTACTCCATTAATTATTTGGATATTGCTCCTTTTGGATGCAGGCTCAACCAATGTTTAGCTTTTTACCCAACTAGGCAAAGCATAGAACATTTCAATGTAGTTTCAACAGTTGTTTATCATTGTTTTACTTACTCTTTTAAATTCTTGCAGGCATTGGGCATGGTGGATGAAGAGACGAGGCGATACCGACCGACTAAAAATTATTTAGAATATTTGCCTGCTGTTACACTTGGGACATTTGAGGTTTAAAGAGCTTTGGAATGAAATTTGAATAATTTAGCCTAGTTGGTTATCTGAACTAAATTTCAATCATTTTTTGCATTTTTTCAGACCGAAATAATGAAAGCGGAATTTGAACGATTACAATCTCGATTGCCGATGGATATGTTGAGTATGAAAAGGTAAATTTATGAATCTTCCAATTCAGTGTAGAGTAATCCGATCTCTCTAGAGATCTATGTTAATTGTTTCTATTTACAATGTAGGTACGAACTTCCACATCCACCTGCTGGCAAAATGACAGACGTGGCTGCATGGACAGACTGTGTTGACAACTCAATGGCACAACTAGAACACCAGTCTACACGGTAACAGTTCTATTATACTTTTTTTTTTGGGGGGGGGGAGTTTAATGTGCAAATTGATAGTTTTAAGACTAAAAACTTAATTTTCATACATATTAAGATTTATATAATATTGCATATCTGCCACACACAAAATCAGTCCTTGAAGACAGAATTTTTTAATCCATTTTCTTGCACACCCTCAGAATTTCAAACTTAGAGTTGATGACAGTATATGGATGCGAGGCTTGGCGCCAGTACATAAACATGCTTCTCCAAATGCTAAATCAAGGACAGAAACAATTACAAGACATTCGGTAGGGGTTACAGCTATTAGAAACTGCATGAATTTACCACACGTGTTTATTATTACTCAAATGTCGTCGTTTAATGTTATAGAAAACAAATTCAGGAAGTAAATTGGCATCGAAAAAATGCACAGACTGTTGCAGGTGATAAACTACATGCACTGGAAGCAAGGTAAATGAAGAATATGTCTTTTTAAGTTTTAAATGTATAATTAGACTCAAAGAGGATTTATTTTTAAAAAAGGCATAACAAAATTAAAATTTTCAATTTCAGTTGGGTTAGTCTGGTTAGTAAAAACTATGAAATCGAAAGGGCTTGTGCTGAGTTGGAAAAGGAAGTGTATGCACATAAAAAAATGCAACCCACTCCTGTTGAAGAAGTCGAAGAGCAACAACAATGAGGTGTTTTCCCATTTTTCATTATCACCCCCATTATATTTTGAACATATTTATCAAATTCTTAAGCGTTTTTTGATAATTAATATTTTCACAACATAATTTTCTTTATGAGAATTAATAAAAATGTTTCATATTAATTATTCTTAATGTTTTCTTCAATTCTGGCTTTACATATTTACAGCCGCATTTGATTGATATATATAGTGAACTAAGATGATGCTCGAGCCTCGAACATTCTCTGTATATAATATAACAGCAATGAAAGCAATTTTTCCTCTGTTTTTAGAAAATATTTTAATGGCACGACTTTTCTTACCTTATGAAGAACAAATCGCCCACAACTCCACTGAATTTTGCAAACAATTTAACGATCCTCTCATACATTTTTACAAAAAATAAGTACAATCGTCAGGCATATGGACTCCAAATGGAACACACAAATGAAGTTAGAATTTTCAAATGCTTCCATCACACTTTTCTGCCGTAGGTTTAGAATGTTCCAATTTTTGTCTGTTCCATTTTTTTTAATGGTGCTCATATTTTTAAAAATGATTCAGGAGAAATTGCCAATAAATTCCTTGCAGTGTTGGACTATTTATTCTACGTGATGTATATGTAAGTTAAAGTTGTATTTGATTTTATAGTATATTTACAAGTTAAGAATTTTTATTTATTTTGTGGTGTGCAGAACACTTCAATTAACACTGGTGTTCCGTGAAACTACTTCAAGTGTTCCGCAAAAAAATCAAATACACATGTAATTAAAAATTATTGCAAAAGTTTTAAAGAAAAACCAATACAAATAATTTGTAAAATAATTTGTGTACGGATATCAGCAAATAGGGCAAGACAACTTTTTTTGTTATATACATGTAGATATGTGGATGACTTTTTTCCAAATTATTTTTTAATTTAATTTTGGAAACTGTTAGGAACAAATGTAATGTATAGCATAAATATTCTATTATTATTCTACTATATAAATATTCTATTAACGAGGGATTTAGTCAAATCCCTGTTCAAAAATTCCACAGAAAACATTAGAAAAATTCTAGAATTTGGTCTTATTAGTGCCTGACCACTCAAATTTGATTTCGTATTATCCGATTTATTTGCTTAACATTACAGTATATTGTGTATATTATATACATGTAATTGAACGTTGTTAGATAAAATAATATAAAATAATTCAAACAAGTTGCTTTTTAAAAAAATGAGTCATCGGATGCAGTCACCTAAATAGTGGCTACTAGGAGGCAGCACTTGTTTGTCCATGGGGAACGTGATGGGGAGTCGACGCGCGTAGCAACAGGTTGTGCATAAATAAACAAGCGGTGTTGCGAATCGCGATTGTCATTTCTTTAATAATCGGATTGCAATAAGTTGTCGGCAAAGTTGGTTTCTTAGTTTGTAAGTATACTCTTACTCATTTCCTTTAATTACAATCTACTTTATGACGATTATGTAACTTGCTATAGGGATACTGTACTCTTCGTTTTCAACTTTTCGTATCTTTTCCCCAAGGCTTTTGCATTTAGTTTAGAACTACGGGATTCACTCGGAGAACGAAAGTGAAAGACAAGTTCACAGTAAAGAATACACCAGATATGTGTATAAAAAGTGTAATTTTAAATCCCGTGTTACATTCTGATATTTTTAAATTCAGCCAGTCCTAAATTGTACAATTGCCAGTTCTGAACTTGTCATGGACGGTATTCGAAAACTTGACTCGTGGCCACCTCAAGACGGTTAGGTCGAAAAGAAAGGGAATAGGTGAAATATGTTGGATAATAGGAGGGTGTGGTGAAAATTTGTCATTTTCTGGTGCTTTCGGTTTTTTTTAATGTGTCACCAAGCGCAAATGCTTTTAAGTGTTAGCATTTCCTAATCTTGTAGTTCTAAGGTGGCACCTTTGGCCTATTGTTGCATGGACCCCTTGCTAGAAGATGAGGTCACCACAGATCCTGTTCATGCGGTCTTTTGTTGTTTCACAATTTTGCTGTTTTTATGTGTGCTGGCCTACTTTATCACCCTTCGTATATTCAGAATTTACCTACTTCTAAGGAGCAAAAGGTCACCGGGCTAAGTTTTGGCATACATGTTTCATATATATTTTTTATAGCGTGTAATTATAAACAGGTTGGGTGTCTGTTTTATTAAGACCAATTTTGTGCCACTAATACATATCTAATAACCACAGATAACGACTTATCAAATTACACTTTTAACTTTTCAATAATTTCATTTTTTACTACTTTCATTTTGACGTGCACTATCCTTTTCATTTGTTAGATTTTAGTAGCATTTTGTACTTTTTCTTAATTTTTTTTCCGTGAATTGATGGCTGATTAATTACCCCCTTAATCTTTTGTTCACGGTTTGCATATACTTGACATGAACTTCACATTGCTAATTAATAAATGTATTCAATCATTGACCTGGAAATGAGGTGATCATTGAGCTGTTTTATTGCTCAAGGTACCAGTCTGCGTTTAAACAGTATAAAACTTGCTAAAATGATTTCCAGGCCAGTGATTAAATATTTTCTAATGAACGGTTCATGACGAATATTAAAAAAAAAATATTTTTGGCCAACTATCTAATCTGCATTTTAAAATAAGCTGTCTGGTTACCTTAGCTTCTCTGGTTAATTTTAAATTTAGGAATGCTGAATTATTGATTAATTTAAATAATGATTAAACTTATTAAGTGGCGCAGATTGCGCATGTCTAGGTAATCTAAGATCTAGGCTCAACTAAATTTAAAAGTATACACCAGAGCTCCAAGGAAAACAAATAAAACGTTAAAAATGTTTATAGATTTTTTAGATACTTTATTTCTGACACTTAGAGACCCTTCAGTTATTTGGAAATAATTCTAAGAGATCATCCTATTATATTTCAGTTAGACTTGTCTGTTCAGGGAAATTGAGTGGTTTGACCATGGGTCAGGCCTATTATATTTCAGATAACCTTATCTATTCAGGGAAATTGGTGGTTTGAACAAGGGTCAAGCAGTATTGTGCCAATTGTTTACTGGAACTGACATTAAGACTTAAGCGACATGCCCTTTTAGCCACAGGCTATTGCAGCCTATTTTTAGAATGACTGTAGGACGCTTTTCAAAGAGAAAGTGGCAAAACCACCTTCTTTTTGTCCATTATCTTTGACGCTCATGGTTGATTTAACGCTGATAAGAAATTGTCTAACATTTTTTTTCAACACTTGTAATGCATAAATAAAATGCAATAAAATAATGTTTGGACTAATATTTTTCATTATATATAAATGGCCTTCTCCTATGAACTAAAAGTATAAACTGTTTTTATGAAGATGAAAGCTGCAAACGCCCTGTATTGCAAATAAGATTATTACAGGTTCAGTCGTCATTTATGTCAGTAATAATCCTTTCATGCCAGGAATTGAAATTGTTTATTGGGATGTTGCTCTGCCAACATTTTATTATAATACATTATTTTATATAACCAAACCTTCCCACCAGTACAGTACCTCTTCTGGACCGTGTGAGCAAATTTTCCACAAGCATGGTTTTCCAGCAAAAATTCGCGTAACTTGGCAACACTTGCTTGTTCAAAATTGTTTTATTTACTTAGGCGAGATAATGCCATTTAAGTTTGCTTAAGACTTGCTAAATTTGTTTGCTTGTTTTAAATGTGACACGGAGTATGCGCATATATTGCTTCATGATTTGCATTTCAATTACAACGTGAGCTGTATATACCCCTTTGACATTTTTTTTTCACCAACCTGTTTTCTGCATTAATTTAATTTCAACTCGGTTATATCTTTCTTTTACTACCAGGATAAAATTGCCCTTCGTTGTGGATAGATCATTGTGACAACAATCCAAGTCACCATGACCGCACACCAAAACAACTTGGATCGCGACTTCACTCGCTTGAACATCACCAATTTGGCGCCTAAACAGTATTCGCCCAATTTGGGCAAAAAAATTGCCCCTGTCGTCCCACCCAAGCCAAAAAAGGCATCCAGTACCACGTCGTCAGACAGCGCAAGTTTTCGAAACGGCAATTCCACGCCTGTTGCTGGCATGGCTGCTGCTGCCGCCGAAGAACCCGTGGACAATTATTCTGATGCAGAATTTGACAAAGGTGCTAATGGGGATCCACCAGCCGTAAACACTGCAATTAACGAGAAACGAAGTGTGGCCACCATAGCTTTTAAACCTGGACTCCATCCTGCTAAGGACATTGCCTTCGGCGTTGGAAACAGCAAACCACGTCCATTTGTTTCTGCAGAGCCTGCTGCAAAATTTCAGCCATCGATGAATAATCATTTTCCAAGTCAGACCAACAATGGTGGTCAAGCTGGAGTAGAGGCCCAACCTCCTAAATACGAGAACGGAAACAGATTCCGTAATCCAGCATCTATGGAAGGCGATGGAAACTTTGTTGCTGGAACACAGCAGCCACAAGCTCAACATCCGAATGCTCCGAATTATGCGAATGATCCAAACTACGGCAATTCCACAAACTACAGCAATCCATCCAACTATAGCAATTCTTCCAACTACAGCAATACCTCAAATTATAGCAACATGGCAAATTACAGTGATTCGTCCAACTATAGCAATTCGTCAAACTACAGCGATTTTTCCAACTATGATCATTACCGACCTCCAGGCAGTAAGTATTTGATTTTCTTTTATTACATGTACCTTAACCACTCATTTAAAGCAATTTTCAATTCAATTCGGTATATGTACCCTACAGTCAGCAAGCAAATGCCAATTGCTAGGGGCATTTATAGCATGGGACCATAAAATAGGTTCCTGATTATTCAATACCATATGAGACCAAACACTGTAGGATTAGCTGAACGGATTGCGGATTCATGTACATGTGACCGTTACTGTATTACATGTATTGATTGTGCATTGTATTTGCACTGATGCTGTACTCTCCTATTGCATATCGGCGTTATAAAAAAGCTGTACTGCTATTTTGTTTTATAATAAGCACTCCCTATTGCACTCTATAGCCGTGATATATTAGAGAAGAAAATCTCACTGCAAAATTAAGTGTCGGATTACCGAAGCTGCACTGTATAAAACATCTTGGGCACTTGAGCAGTACCTTGCGCAATTCTGATGTGTATTTTTTTGGTCAATTAAAACTTGCATCAATGACCATCAAAGTTTAAAGCCTTAAATTTTGGAGCTAATCATGGCCAATTAATGTAATCATATTATTAACCTCTGACCTCGGACGTGAACTAATCATGGACATTAAATTGCAATGAGCATAAGTTATTGTTACATGTCATTGAGCATATAGTCATACATGTGCTGCAGTGCATGCAGTAGGCTACTGTACATGTATGTTATACAGTGTATGTTTGATAATTGAAACTGCAATTATAGGCCTACATCATTTTTGATGCCATACAGATTAAATACTGAAATTAATTAGAATAATATTCTGGCTTGTGCAGTGGTTTTAATATACCAGTATCTTAACTTGCAACTGGTGTACTGTCTTTAATTTCTTTAAAATAGCCTCATTTCTGGGAAATTATAAAATGAATAACTTCATGCATGCAGTTATCCATTTGCTTTCAAGTATGGTGATGCTATCTTGAAAGCAAACTTGACTGCTTTTCGCAGTTTTACCAAATTGGTTCCGGAATGCCAGAATAGTTCCTCAAAATCTGTGCTGCGTTTATGCCCATTCTATTCATGATGTATATGGTCTTGTTAATCGTTAAATAAGTCCAACAAGTAAGTTTAGGCTCTACTTGTAGGCCGACAGAATGGGATAAATTTGGCAAAGGGAAACTACTCGAACATTGGAATAGCTAATATTATTATTGTGAAACATACTGCTGCCATGGGATCTTTTGAAATTTTTGAAATTCTTCGTAGAATTGCATTGTCGAATTTCCAGTGAAATTTACAGTAAGTTGTGGCTGTTGTGTGGAATGTGACATCTTGCTCTGTCATTCCCCCTTCAGGCATGCAGGTGAATAGGAGCCTCTCTTCAACCCACCAGGCCCTTAGTAGGCCTACTATAGTGAAAGGCTACTTGGAAATGGCATATTTTTCAATACAGCTGGCAAAACTAAAGTAATGCTTCAAATGCCACACATCGAAACAATTCAGTTTTCTATATTCCCAGTGGTTTTAATTCACATACATGTACATGTATACTATAAATGCAGTTCAGTTTTACATCTAAGAAATAAAATGCATGTAGAAAGCGAGACTAGTGCAGACAGAATTGTCCTTGGTGCACATTGCATGATGTTTAATTGCTGTTTACTTTTTGTTGCTCAAACAATGATTAGGCCTACATGTTCATTCATTTTATTTCACTTGTCGGTGTTATCCATTCAAAAAGCATGGAAAGCTATAAAAATATGTGATTCAACAGTTTGTGATTGTATTACGTCACTAGCTGGTAATTTGATGTGTGCTCATAAACCAAGCCTGCACGTACACAAATTCAAGTTTTGAAATAACGCTTGAAACTTTTTGAATCATTTTGTTAGTCATATATAAACGAGTTATAATCACTGGAGCGACGTCACGTTGTGTCCAGCTTGGAGCAGTTTTAACTTGTGGACATTTTTGTAGTTAATAGTTTGTTCCATTCTGTTGATTAAAATTATTATAATAGCTACTGGTATGTAATTTCTAAAGAAGCAAACTTTGTAAGGTCCACGAGTAATGTTGCGATTTACATTGCTACATTTCCTTCAACAGGAAATATATTTTCCTTATAAATGTTTTTAGTTTATTTCGTCAAGCATAATTTAATTTAATTGGAGCAATGTTCCTTCCTACAAGCTTAATTTTCAGAATTGAAAAACCTTGTAATAAATATTTTAAGAGCACCTATTTGTATAAAAATCCTCACCTTATTGTGTTTGAGCAATTCTGTCACGTATACGGGTTTAATGAGTTTGAGTGGGAAGCGTGACAAATGTGCACAAGTTCTAATTAGAGTAACCTGCAGTGTAGCTCATTTTATTGATTTAAATTAGGATTATCAAATTCTAGATTTGCTTGTTAATCAGGACTGTATGCATTGACAGAAGGTTATCAAACCACATTTAGATAACGTGCATATTCACACCTGTTGATAAAATTTGATCAAGGCGGCATCCAAATAGCAATTCAGCAATGCATATGTGACTAATTATGCCAACACATTCTGGTTTACCCTCTAAATTTGTCACACAGGCGTGGAAATTATTTTTTTAGGATTTTCAACCTGCATGTACATGTAGGCTACTTGTTTTTTTGTATCTATTCTGCCTATGGTAGCCTACAGTATTATCTTCTAAAGTTGACTACCCCTTAAAATGGCAAAATTGGTCACTGTATTGAAAATGGCAAAGTTGGTCACTGTATACAGGTGGTCCCTATACAGAGAATGACTCTGAAATATAAAAAAATTATCAATTTTATCCTATTTCATCATAAGTATTTATTTTCATTGTCCTCTTGCTTACGTTTCAGTTACCGGTAGGCATACTTACTTTTTCTTGTTTTAAATTGTTCATACAGCTTTTGCCAACTTGAAACTGCTCCTGAACGTGTTTCCATATGCTTTAAAAGCTCAATTTTATCCTTTAAGCGAAGGTCTTTGTATACATTTTTGATGAACTGGTGCCATTTTTAGGGTAAAAACAGCGTAGAGCATGGCATGTCCTTAAAATGCAGCGTTTTGATTGGTTTTCCGATGGCGGAAATTTCCGATTACCCAATCGAAACGCTGTTTTTCCCCTTCTCGGGTTTTACTGAAATTTCAATAGTATATATTGTAGTAGGCGCAGTGAAAAAAGCATTCTAGCAATTTCCGACACGAATAATGTTGTTTTGGGCTAACCACGTCGATTTAAAAACAGGCATGTTGCCTACGTGCACTGATAAAACCCACATTCTTGTCCACCCACTGGACACCAACAAGAGGTTGGTTGTCCCATACGCGATTATAAGGGTGGAATAAGTAGATAGTAGATATCTGGACATGTAGTACCCCGAGTTGTCCAGTCTGTTTAAAACAAGTCGACGACTGGGTTCGAACAAAATAAAAATGGTGTTCACTTTTTTTTTTTTTTTTTTTTTTTTTTTTTTTTTTTTTTTTGAGGTGCTGGAACTCGATTTCCCTCTTGCTGCCCTCTTGTCTCTTTAGCTCGTGCTTTTTGTCCTTGGGTGTACATTCATGTTTGCTTCTGCCTGCTGCTGCTACTGCTGCTGTTGCTTTGATTTCCGGGCGTTTCTACCGTAACCGTGTGCCAAATGTGAGTTGTATGGCTGTCACCAATTACGTGCCGTGGAGTTTTTTCCGGGTTTATTTTTTGCCGTTTTTAAAAAAAACGTGAAAATCGTATACTGCTTGCCTGCAGGGGAGTAACTACAAGGGGCTGTGGATTGTGTAGGCTTACCCTTGTAAGTGTGGCAAGCGTTTTAATAGATCACCTTGCCAAAATCCCTCCGGACGTCGCTTTGCTGTTGCCATTTTAAGGATCATTACCAATCTTGAGTATTGAGTGTCCATTGCTCCATTCATTTGGCGTCATTGACATTGTAGTATTGTAACGGTAGAATAACAACGCTAGCCAAAATGAGCAACATAGAAAAATGGAAACAGAAAAAGGCTGCAGGTAGGCCAATCATCTCGTGACGTTGGATGTGCTGTTTGTAAGCTTAACCTTATATAGCCCTAAACGGTCTTAACTGGAAATAATGAATGTTTGAAGAAATTGGTGGTATATATCCAGTTGCTGCTTTTATATACGTTTGATGTGCAAGGTGTTGAAACAAATATGGCAAACGTGGTTTGAAGCAATGGGAATTATGGGCCTTTGTACTATATAGCTGCTACATGTAAAGGCTCTAAAATGACCTGATGGACATTCGAGGAACTTGTTAGTATCATACAGTCTTGGTCTACTGAGTCGAGTAATTGCCCTTGTTTTGTGTGTAATTTTAACAATTTGCATGCATTGTGCGTTTTTTGGCGATCTGTCTTAAGTGACAATCCATCCTCGCTCGATTTTTGACCTTTTTTTTTGGGGGGGGGGGGCATGGGGGAGGGTTGAATTTGCTTTATAATGCACAGCTGCTCACAATGCAATGGTGAGATTCTCGCGTAAATTATGGACTAGACGGGAGGGAACTCGTAATACCAGATGCATATCCAGGTTGAATTAATCCTTGAGGCGAAGTGCACTTTAGGAATGAATTATAACACAGCTGTGAATTTATGGAAACAATATAATGTACATGTAGTTGTGTAGGAAATGAGGTCTTTCATTATCGTCTGCTGGTTAAAATTATGTGTCATGTAAACGTGATGTCTGATTGTCATATGCATTTTCTTTTGTGTGAGGATTACATAAAAATTCCCAAATATGAATCCGATTGGAAGCTATGTTTGGCTTTGAACCCATAAAATAATGGCTCGTACTTTGGGACACAGTCTACCTGTATGTTGGCCATTGGTCTAAAGGACATTGCTCCCAGACAATGTTATGCCATTTAAGAGCAGGTGTTAAATTGGAGCAAATGTCATGGGATAAAAAGGTGTGATGGATCATGGTTGAAGAATTTAGTAGATGGTTAGCTAGAGATTCAACATTAATGAGAGATATATGCAATTAGACACGCATATAAAATTGAATGTTTTATTAAAACATTTGTTGATAGCGTGGACACCTGGAGCAAGAGAATCACCTTTGAAAATATTTAGGTTCTGTGCTGGTTTCATTGCAATGCTCAGCCAGATTGTTGCGAAATAGCAATGCAATTGTCCAAATATAAATTTCATTGACAGTTTGATCAGCTGCAGCATGTGGTTCCAAGCACTAAAATAAAATTGATATCATCAGATTCTGGCATATGGCATTGCACGTGCAAGCACTCTTATGTAGGACGCTACAGGATTTACAGGAATGTTTTGAAAGGATGAAACAGCTCCATACGACACCATCAACGCCACCTGTTAGCAAATGTGTCCACAATACTTTGAACTTTAACCTTGCAATCACCAATGTAGATTACTACATGTGGATGTCTGCTGAAATGTAGCTATTGGCAACTAAGCTTATAATGCTTCTTTAGTAAATGCTCGTGGCACGACCTCTCGAAACTTCTTCAATAATGACCCTATTAATCGTTAACTTGTTTTTGTTAATTTGAGCTTGGCTAATTTTGTCATCTTGCATGACGCC
The DNA here is from genome assembly GCA_034698905.1 of Xestoiulus laeticollis. Classification (NCBI taxonomy): domain Eukaryota; kingdom Metazoa; phylum Arthropoda; class Diplopoda; order Julida; family Julidae; genus Xestoiulus; species Xestoiulus laeticollis. Next base: position 18,169 of record JAQGCC010000472.1, read on the forward strand.
TCCACACGACATCTGATAGATGGAATGGGGATTTTGGTGAAGGGGCGTTTTAAAATACATATGCAATTATTTTTGGGGGCTAGATACTCGTTTTAGCTGGTCCCACTTGATAATGATGCAATTATTTGTGCTAGCTTCTCCGCTTTCCTTGCCTTGGAAATGTTTGCAGGCGTTTTTGGGACTACCCCTTTCTCCATCTCTGTTTCAGCCTGATTTTGTAGCACCCAAGCCCGTTTAGATTCTTCCTCCTTGCATTCTAAATATGGATGAGAAGGAAATCAACTTGGAGAGATGGAGGAGGAAGAAACGGGCCAGTGGTATGCAAATTTTGTTGTAAATATTACAAAACTATGGACAGCAAAATATACTTTATGCTATTTTTAAAATCGTTGCAGCATCTCTGATCCTTACGTGCTGGTTTCTTTGGCTTAGGGTGGGATGCTGCTAGTTTTGCTTTTATTTTTAAAATGTGGAACTTGCCTGGGATCTTCCCCGAGAAGCTGACCTAATTTTCAAGATAGAACTTTTAGATGTTGAACTTGCATTTGTATAGCTGACTCACGATAAATGAGCATATGGTGACATTATCATCCTATATTAAATTTCAAGTCATTTGTTTGCTTTTCAAGATAGTTTTCCTTTTCGACACTGAATTGCACTTCAAGTCCCGTGTTGAAAGTTAAAAATCCTAATTTAGAATGGCTTTTTTTTGACAGCCGGTCCTCGCTTCAATAAGATCACAAGTGCATTTTAGAAACTGTTTGGGATTAATTGTAGACCCACTTGGCTCCTGTTACTAAAACCTACACGGAAGCAATGAATTAAGTTGAGGGAAAGCCTGTTTCAAATGTCTTTTCATTTTCAAGCTTGTCTACGTGTCATAGGAAGTGTTGGCTGTCTACTTTGAAATATTTCAGTGTGCCCAATGATGTTTTGATATACCAGGTTTTCTTACTTAATTGTTTCAGGTTTGACATCATATGGTGCGTACACGCCACCGTTGCCGGAAGATGAACTTCCACCACCACCTCCACCAGAACCGTCGTCTTATTCGCCATCAACGAATCACAATTTTCCACCTCCACCACCTGAAGAATTTCCACCACCACCATCACCTGTCAGCTCATCTTACTCGGAATTGCGAAGGGCAGCCAATGCTCAGAATTATGCCACCTATGGACCAGTTTCGTCACAGGTTTGTTACCCCCAGATAATACAATTACTCAAGTCTATTGTTTTTCTATCCTTCAGACCATGTCTCCATGAGTCATGGACGCCAGTGCTTCTTGAACTTATATCTGACACTGAACTCTGTTCTGAAAATACAAATAAATTCTGTTGAAATGAGATATGTAGCGAACACATTGCAGAGTCAGGTCCTTTTTTGGCCTTTGAATATGCGAATAAATGGTGTCATAGGTTTCATTTCCTGGCATTATTATTATAAGGCATTCTGGCGACTTCGATCCAGCATCATTCAATCAACATTTGAGCTATACATTGTTGTTTTATCATTCACTGAGCAATGCACACTTTCATGGGAAAGGGGTTCTCAAGTTATTATTATTTAGAAGCACAAGATCTCAGATTTGATAAAACGTGCTTGCCTCAAGTTAATATTGGATTGGTCAATATTCAATTTGATTTTGACAATCCTTTCAACAATCCTATTGCAGTTAAATCCGCTAACTGCAGTTTTTTGTTGTTGTTGCAGCTAATCTATAATAAATTAATTTAGTTCCATGAAAGGAGAATGCCATTTGCCAATGAGAAATATGTTTAAAAAAATTGACTATTGATCTAACTCATTACATATATTACTGAAATTAGAAATGAACGACAAGATTGGATTAGTGGTTATGCTTAGCTCCTTTATTTCGGGAGACCCGGGTTCGAATCCTGGTCGGCTATCCTGGTTGTGGTTTTTCGTGGTTTCCCCACAACCTCCTTTAATCGCCTATTTAGGCACGTAAAAGCGAATGCTGGGATAGTTCCCCAAAAAGCGGCCACGACCGTATTCTCTTCCCATTAAAGAATTCTGGCACTTTGCCCCCTGCCACATGGCATTCTACATGCTGACTGCAGGGTAAGGAATTGAATTGAATAGTACCAAGAACTTGACCACTCCCATTCAAAAGTGAGTTAATTGTGCACGATTTTCGAAAACAGATGTATGTATTATCAATGCATATAACAATGCATTTTGAAATTCCATTGAATCTTGAGATGCTTTTGTAGATCTTAAAATGATTATGTAGCAAGATAAATTTGTTGTAATTTAGCAAGCGCTATCACAATCGGCGTGCAATGTGACAATATACGACACATTTACTTGTGAGGTCATTTTCATCTAATCTTGATAGATTTTATTGTAAATTCTATAGGAATTCAACAAAAGAGGATTGGTTGATTTACAACGTGGATAGCCCTGAGTCTTTGAACAATTGTGCTCATTACTGAAATAAATTGTCCTTATCTTGAGTTTACTGCCACATTCGTTCTTAACCTTCTGTAAGCTCTAATTACAATAGTTTTCTTGGCAGGATGTACCAAACTAAATCCATGTTCTCTGCACTGTCAGGTGGAGATATTGCGGCTTGTAAGTAATTAGCCATTGTGCGAAAAGTCGCCTTTTCTTGTTGCCGTATTCAGTAATTTTTCACTATTTTATTTATTGATTTTATAATGTGTATTTTAAATGATAGCGCGAGATAATTTTGGACTGGTAAAGTTATCAGTGTTTGCAACCAGCTGCACCTGTTGCAGTTGTAAATTTTCGGAATTGTGGTTTTGAGTCAAAAACTATATTTCACAATTACAATAAATCTTATTTGTTTTCAGAGCTCCACATATGAATCTATCTACGAGCCTATTCATCCACGGCCCCAGAGTCAAATATCCAATCGCTCGCTGTACAGCACAGGCAGCTCGCTCTACACGCCTTACGGTAGCAACAAAGCCAAGACTCAAGGAGCTGTGCCGCATGCGCAGACCAGGACTGGAACTGGGGAATCTGGGCCTGTCAAGGAAGACGAAGTTGACGTTCTCACTAATCTTTTGGTGCGGAGTATGGAAAATAGCGGCGATCCAGATTTCTTCGGTAAGTTTTGTCAGGGATGAGTTTTTTTAATTTTCCTTCGAAATTTTAACCTTTACCTATTTATTTCGTTAAAAAGGGATATGCAGCAAATGTGGAGAAAAGGTGACTGGAGAAGGCACTGGTTGTACGGCTATGGAACACGTCTTTCACATAACATGTTTTACGTGCTTTGTATGCCGTAAGTGTTTAGGAATTCTAAATCAACTTGTACTTTTATTATTTCGCATTCTGATAAATTACTTCTGCCGCAGAAACTCCTCTGCAGGGTAAACCGTTTTATGCTATGGATGGTAAACCATATTGCGAGGAAGATTACCTGGTATGTTACATTACAAGTCAACTTGATTTTATTTTTAAACACACGTCTGCTTTTTTTTGGCATTTTCTAATTTTTTTTCAATTTTGCAGAATACTTTGGAAAAGTGTTCTGTGTGCACACAGCCAATTTTAGATAGGGTAAGAGGTTTTGCATTTTGATAAAATATTGACTGATTTAATCGTTCATCTCGTATCTCCTGTAGAAGTTGTGTAATCGAATGCTCATTAATTTGCATAACTTTGAATAACTAGGACAGGGTGGTCCAACACGCGGCCCCCAAAGAGTATTTCGGCGGCTCTCGGCGACTTTCAATTACATTATTCACTTTACAATAAGTATTCATTAGAGGCACGTTTCGATAAATGCAGCCAAACCCATAAATAGTGTCACTATATAGCGCACTTATGGATTGGTCCCAATGGGGTGTGCTACTCACAGGTTTCACTGTATAACCAAGTTCCGGTAACTAAACTCGCCTCTGTTGAAGACTTGTCATCGAATTGAAGATGGAAAAGATAAAATTCAATGTGGATGACATGGGCATTAGTTTAATGTGTGGCCTGCAAGTCTGTGGCTGTGCTCTTGTAGCCCTCAAGTCTGTCAAAGTAGCATATTGTGACCCTTTTGCTATGAAAAGTTAGACCACCCTGAACTAGGATATTATCTTCTACCATCCTAAATGAACATCTTTAAAATAACTTTATCGTAAAACTTGTTTCAGATTTTAAGAGCTACTGGTAAGCCGTATCATCCAAGGTGTTTTACATGCGTCGTATGTGGAAAGTCACTTGATGGCATTCCATTCACAGTTGATGCCACCAATCAAATTCATTGCATCGAAGATTTTCACAAGTTAGTCACATTTTATTAAATTGTAGAGTAAGTTTGGTAGTGAGTCATGCATAATAGGAGTAGCCTACTTTTAAAATATAATACATAATTGCCTTTAGTAACTGTTTTTTGCTTTAGTTCTTGGTTATCTTTGGTATCAATAAGTGGGTTGTCTCCCTGGGATACATTATCGAAATGTGAATTCCTCTGAAGTTTAGAATTTTTTTGTTTACAATGAGGATCATATTCATTTTTGTTTTAATTAGAATGTTTCACGTTTTCAGCGTGGTTACTCATTTTTCAATTAATCTTATGTAATTTTTTTATTTTCCAGAAAATTTGCTCCTCGTTGCTGTGTCTGCAAGCAACCGATAATGCCAGAGCCTGGATTGCAGGAGACTGTCAGGGTTGTAGCTTTGGACAAAAGCTTTCATGTTAATTGTTATAAGTGCGAGGTGAGGATTTTGTCTTCGTAAAAAATATTTTGACGTTTATGAATGGAATTTTTATTTACCAAGCGGTTTGTTTGAATTGCACAGGATTGCGGGTTGGTTTTATCGTCGGAGGCGGAAGGGCGTGGTTGTTATCCATTAGATGATCATATTCTCTGCAAAAGCTGCAATGCTAAACGAGTGCAGTTACTTACGTCACATATGGCTACGGAGCTGTAAGCTGAACATTGGAACGTTAATTAATTGAAGCTAGTTTTCAAATCGTTTATAGCTGCACTAACTTGATCGTTGTTTGCATTAAAATGCGAGAATTTTATTGGCTAGTCAATGGGAAGAGGATATATAATTTGTTTTGCATTATTTACAATTATTACTGCTCACTTCTTTTCTGCGCATAGCAAACATTGCCCGTAACATGCCTTATTTTACATTGATGGTTCACCGTTTACTTGGATTCAAGACGAGTACCATACTTTAAATAGCCGATACAACCGGACAATTTGAACTGTTGAGCTAGAATTTCGTTAAATAGAAAATGTTTAGTTTTTTTGTTTAGATCACGAATGTTGTTGATAAATAGCAATTGATAGTGTCCAGGGGAATCCTAATATTAGTTGAGAGCCTTAAATTCAGTCACCTATAGCCAATATGTTCGTTCACAGAATTATTTGCCTATTCCCAATTTTCTATATTTTAAAACATTCAACAAACGTTAATAATAAGGTAAACTTATAATTTTTTAAGATTTTACTTATGATTTATATATATGTGAAATGTATTTGCCTGCTCAGACTCCTTAGTGTGCTTCATTAAACCTGTAGTTTTTAAATGGACTTAGTTATATACATACTAAAGCTTGTGCCAAAACTGATGATACTAATTAATTTACTAACACACTAATGTTTGACTTGTCGAAGTTTATAACTCAAGTCTTTTAATTGTTGCTCGTGATTGCAACGCAATAAATACTAACATGAAAAAATGACTCATTTCTAATAGTTTTGAAATAATATAATAATAACAAGAGGAAACTCTTTTCTGTATAGTCATTCAAAACATGAAGAGCGATAATTATGAAAGCTAACAAATAGTAAGCATGAAAATGAGAGATGGTGAAAGGTCCATAATCATATCTGACTTTTTTTTAGAATTTTTGCTGCATTTGCCTCGACATACATAACCCACGTACCACAGTTGCACAAATGGAGCTGCTTGAAACCAAAGCTCGTATCAAGTCTGGGATTGGTACCACAGATAGTTACATCTGAGCACCAGATCAAGCTGCTGCTCAAGGTACCTCATAACCTTGAGCAGCAGCTTTAAAAATGGCGGAATAATAAAAATTTCACATGCACAATGTTGCCAGATTACAATTCTCATTTTTCCCTAACAATCGTTGCTGTCGAGATACGGATATTGATAGGGAATTCTGTGATATTTTCGATTTTTCTTGCCTGGACGATAAGATGTCGACAATTTGGCAACTGTGGTACCGAATTGGCTCAAAATTCGAGCTTCGGCTCATCGGAGCAGAAGCTTAAGATGGGAAACTTAAGGGAGCTTAAGGGGGTAAAACTATAAATGTAATTCATAAGGCTATTATTGCGTACAATAAATCCCTCTCACAATGACTGGACTGGGTTTCACAGTACATTCCATCATTTATACTTAGTTCATCGGTGTTACTATTTCACTGATTTTTTTTACTGTTAAAAATTTCGCGAATGCTACGTTGGACCACATTTGGATTATCAGTGATGAAATTATCTTACGCTAATATGCTGAGTTAGTCACTTGATGCTTCCATTTTGTAATTATGTACAAGGTCCATTTGCCAGAATTAGATGAAACATGTAAGAACCAAGCTGGGTAAAATAATGGTCAAGTTTTGAGACTTGCACCTTTTTTTTTATTTTCATTTTAATAAACTGAAGAATTAAAAATGAAAGTGGCCATGCACTTCATCTTTTTGGGAAATGACTATGGCTGATCATTCTAGGTACATATTTTTCAAGTCTGCCCACTTATGGTTATCTCTGTTGACCAAATACTTGTCTGAACACAATTTTCGCTTTGAATCACTTAGGTCCCAACCTCCTACTATAAGCAGCTGACACTACTCGGACATTTCTGGCTCGTCTTCATGTAGCACTGTGGCTCTGATCGATACATGTACAATAAAGTTCATCTTTTTATTGTTACTTACGTTCTTTAATTGTGTTACATTAAATAGTCACTACCCTAAATAAAGTTCCTCCATCTTTCTTATTCAATTTTCTATTCCAATATAAATGAAAAGAATATTTTGGAGGCTGCTAAATAGTCGAGTAAACAACATGGCAAAATAAAGCACAATAGCGATTTCATCCGTCTGATGCTAATCCGTTTACTATCCAGGTATCCCAAAATTGTTGGAGTAACATTGGTATGACAAAAATATTGTTGTACGTTGGTCCAAAATATCTGTTGGAAAATTGATCAGCTAACATATTTATTTTCATATTGGCCAATCATTGACTTAAGAGGGTTGCATACCAGAATAAGCCTTTTTTTCTAATTTTTTATTATATTTAATTTTGGAAACTGTCGGGAACAAATGGAATGTACCATGCCCTAGCATAAATATTCTATTATTTGTTTAATTTTTTTTGTTTATGCATATGTTTACTCCATGTCATGGAAATATACATATACACAAACAAAAAAATTAAACAAATAATAGAATAGTTATGCCATAGATTAATGTAAGTTACTAATCTATGGTTATGCTAGGGCATGGTACATTCCATTTCTTCCTATCATGCAGTTTCCAAAATTAAATAAAAAAATAATTTCGAAAAAAAGGTTTATTCTGGTATGCAACCCTCTTAAAGTACGCAAATTCTAAAAATAAAATTACGTTTGCTGTAATTTTTTCCCAAACGTTTTTACTACTTATACAGAAATTTTAGTTGTAAAATGTCTGCGGGATATTTTTTGTCACCAAAGCATTTCAATTTCTCGTTATAAAGCTATCGAAAGCAGTGAAGCCCCGATTTTATATTTACAGTGCATATGATATTATCGTATATTTTTATTATATATTTTGATTGAACACTCCTGACCTAGTGTCCCACAAACCAAACTTGCAATTCGGCTCATGGTTCGTGGGCCATTCATTTTTACTATCAACTTAGATTTTACATTGTTCTAAACACTCAAGACTATTCTGACTATACAGAATACAGTGCAGTCTTAATAATCTGACGCTTTGGACTGAACATTGGCTTAACAAATCAGTAATTCTTGTTTGTTTGCTATACAAACAAGAATTATAGATTTGTTAAGCCAAGCAATCCAATCAATAGTCCAATACAAATCAATTAATAAAAAGTCATATATGCATATATGTCCACGTATTTTAACTATAAATAGGCCTATATAACGACATAGGCCTATATCTCTACAGTGAATGGTATAAATACAGCACTGCATGTACAGTGTACATCCGCAATCTGTACCGCTAATCCGACTTTTTTTGATAATCCGGCAGTGCTTGATTTCATATGTGTAAGAAAATTGAACAAAAATGCACAAAACAAATTTGAATTTGCGCGCGCTGGATCATGTGTTATGACGTAACCGTGCCACCACGCACACTTCATTGTTGGCAAGATCACGGGATTTGTGACGTCATCATCGTCACGAGAAATCACGTATTTGTGAACAGCAGAACAAGACTTCTTTTATAGTCGTGTTTGACGCTTTTTTCTAGTTTGAAGAAATTCGAGAATTATATCGAGCAAAATTTAGGTAACCGTAATTAGTAATGTTTTATCTATTCTCGAGTGTAACAATTGCTTCATTTAGTGGATTTCTTTGCTATAACTGAACGCAGAATTGGCTAAAAATTGAACGTTGTTGTTTTAGTCGAGTCATCTGCCATTTTACGTACTACCTTGCAAGGTTGAAATTCGACGTTCGATTTGTAAAACATGAAGTGGCAATACAAGGAAGAACACCCGTTCGAGAAAAGGAGAGCAGAAGGCGAGAAGATCAGGAAAAAGTATCCAGATAGAGTGCCAGTAAGTCCATTTTGTATACATTATATTTGTTTAATCTTTATAAGCCTATAATTTCATACAGTGTACATACCCACGTTGACACAACAGTAAACAAGTTTTATGATGAAAATATTATTTCCAAACGCATGTTGTGAACGAATTCGAGTTTTAAATCATTCATTGAGTTTTTACAATTGTAATAATTGATAAATAATTTTAATATCACAACTTAATGAATTTTTTTTACATAGTTTCTCCATTTCCAACTTTGCATCTAATTTCAATGAAGGTTATTTTATAGTTATTTATAGATCACAAAATAATTAGTTCAAGTTACTAAGCCATGTAGGTTGGCCGTGGGTTTTACTTTTGTAATCTTGTATTTAATTTAGTCAAAGAGAAAGCACCTGACCATATTGAAAGTAAGGGCATTTAAGGTCATGCATATCGCCTGAATACGAAATCATCCCTTCAGAAAAGACTGTTTAAAATTTGTCTCTCGATACATTTGGAAAATCATCATCTAACCTGTAAAAGGATTTCAAGAAAGAGTCAATTTGGAAGTTATACGACTAGTTTTCACAAATACAATTTGTAATAAATGACCCCATTCATTGAGGACCATATGGTTGGACCATAGTATAGGATAATAGGAGGTCATGGTTGGACAAAGGTCACAAAGTTTCACAAACGCCTATGGAAAACTTCATTATTTTCATTATCACCTCTCCCTTATTAGAAGCTATTTTCGTTGCCCTATATATGCACCACAGGGACCAAGAAGCTTATGACCGCTTTAAATATTTTTCAGGACAAAAATAGACCATGAAACCTATCCATTTTAATTCGTAGCTAAATGCTTATTAACAGTAATGGTCAAGCAGCAAGTTATGACGTGGATGAATTGATATAAGATTAATTGATGATAATTTATTACTTTATTTGACATAGGAATAAAATTATGCTCATCAACACAACCAACCAAAAAATATTAATCTAAAATATTATTTTCAAATGGTCAGGCACCAAGAAATCAGAACTTTCAAAAGGCCACGAATATAATTATAGTCATGTTAATTAAAAGGCTTAAGTGATGCCAAATTCTTAAAGGTTGTGTTAGTCATGTGACATACAAGGTTAGCGTTTTTTTACTTTTCCCCCCACCTTGTACTTCATGTACTGAACATTATGAAAATAGAAATTTGTGTAAGAGGTTAGAAGACCTTGTGGGTAGGACCTTCGCTGATGCCAATTTGTCAAGAGTTGGGTCGAATTTTAAAATTTTGCAAAGATATGAATTAATTTACAGATGAGGAAAAATAAAAATATTGAATGAAATTGCAAACTTCCTGGTTAGTTACAATGGCTAGTAATATAGTGAAACTTTTTGCAAAGTGACCTGGTGAAGCAAATATCTTCAACAACAATATTTATTTTGATCAAGGGCAGTTCATGGTATTAACCTTGGCAAATATGTCTCCTAGATCTTTTTTTTTTTTGGCAGACTGACAACGATTTAAAGATAGCCTAATCAGTTGAAGGAATATTGCTGCCAAAGCAATTATCACTGTAATGATTTGAATTGTTGGGAGATATTGAAAAAAACAAAACAATACGATAGTCACCATCATGAGGTATACGCTAGCATTGCAACTGTTGCGCAATAAGTCTGACATGTTTATGATAACTCCCCATACCATTGGCTGCTTCTCGTTAAAAATGATTCATAATCGCATGGCCAGGTTTTCTCGATTCTACAATTAATAGGTGGCCATGTGAAAGCACAAGGGGGTAAGTGGCACGAGGTTGCTGGACTAGATCAAATAATGGCAAGCAAGCAACCAACCAACCAACCTGTAGATTAATTTCTTGACGTTAAGTAATTTCATATTATTTGTGGATTTTATTTTGAATCAAATTTGAACAACATGAAGGCAATTTCATAATATTATATTTTAATCGTTTCTTAATTTTGCTTTGCAAAAATGCCTTGTATGTGGTATTTATGGTTTAATTTTGTTGGAGTTTCGTATTTGAGCAAATATACATTACAAATACTATTCCATGTTACAATTGCTGTGCCTAGCTATATGCCAGAACTTTCTCCAAATTGCTTCATGTTCCTTTAAATGGTACAGGAACATGAAAAGTACACTAACCCCTTAATTTCCTGTTGCAATATGGTTTTATGAAATAAACATGGATGCTGCTGTATCCATACTGTAAACACAATTGTTTGGGTAACAATTTGTAGATGATGCAATCATGCAATGCCTATATTATGAAAGTAGGCATTGTGCAGCTGCATTTTTAATTTAGGTCCTTTTATTAGGCCTATATGATGTAATTGCATTTTCAAACTAATAAGAAATTCATAATTACAAACAAATCTCTTCTTACACATAGAAAAGTCACTAACGTGTATGTTTAATAAGTGTATTTTTTTCAAAAATTGACTTTTTTCTTCTTCTTACAAATAGGTTATTGTGGAGAAGGCACCTAAAGCCCGTGTTGGGGACTTAGATAAAAAGAAATATCTTGTTCCATCCGATTTGACAGTTGGGCAATTTTATTTTTTGATCCGCAAGAGGATTCACCTCCGCCCAGAGGATGCCCTCTTCTTCTTTGTAAATAATGTGATTCCTCCCACAAGCGCAACTCTAGGTTCCCTTTATCAGGTATGTGCATTTTTTACGACTAATAAGGTAGAAACATGGGAAATGTAATTTAAAGATGCATGCATATTCGTTTTTATAATTATTACATAATGGTTTGTTCGAAAAGTTGTGAAAGGATTGGTATTTTCCCTAGGAGCACCACGAGGAAGACTTCTTCCTTTATATCGCCTACAGTGATGAGAGCGTATATGGAGTTTTGTAAGCAACAGCTAGGATCGAGCTTGCCAAGAGGAAGAGCCACCCTCCCCTGCGACTCCCCTCTTCTCAGCCAACTGTCACTATATTTAACTGCCAAAATGTTGGTAGCTTGTATCAACGGTAATGAAGCAATCACATGGGTGCACGTCATTTTGTCCACATAATACAGCTTGTACCACTTTCAATGTAGCTCAGAAAAATTAATGTTATAGAACATTTTGTTAAAGCATCTGCGGTCTTTATTAGTTAATTTCTTTAAATTAAATTTCGATGGCTGGGGCCCTGTTTCACCTGAAATTCTATCATCAATTGAACACTATTCCTGTTTTAGACTTGAGTTGGCAATTTAGCTTCGTTTTTATCTTTTCCCTGCCCCTAGTCTGTTTGTTTCGTTTTTTTATTTTTTCTTTATGTTGTACAGGTGTAAGTTTGACATCAGTTTTTGACAAAATTCTGTTATATATATAGCGATTTAATAAACGTAAAATTGAGAACACCTAAAGAAAATTTAAATGGGTCATTCACACTAATTTTTGATAGAGATTAACACATCCTGAGTATGACCTTCTTGAAGCTGCAAATTGTTTGACCATTGTTTGACCATAAGTAAATTATACCTGTATTTTTTTTTTCTTTATTAAATGGAACACTTAATTTAACATTTTTTTCTGCATCTTCCGTTTTTTGCATCTTCCAGAGTTTGATTGATTGAGGCAATCTATTTAATTCATACACTAATTCCAATACTTACAAAGTCAATTTTTTACAGTTACATCTTAAAATGTTTGAGTTTTTCTAAATGCTAATGCAACATTGCAAATCTTTAAACAGAAAAGAGACCCTAATATCTTCAATCAAGAAATCTTTGTTTTTGCATGATGTTACGCTAACCTGCACTTGATTATTGTGTCATTATATTGCTTATTTTTAATTTCTCCCAAAAACCTGTGACGCACCAATGGAAAAAATGCTAGATGCTAAAATTAAAAATAATGTGAAAGAATGATCTTAAAATTTATTGTAGTTTCAATTGCTAAAAAAATCCAAACTTAACAATTAACTTTTTACATATTAAGTATGCTCACAAATTTTGTATTCTCAATTTTGCCAGCATTCCAATAAAATTCCTGTTCAGAGCAGACTGTTCTGAGTCGTTCACAGGAATGTCTGCTCTGAGCAGTAAATTTATCATAATTTTATTTCATGTAAGAAGAATTCCTGATTACACACTCAAGATAACTAATAATTCAGTAAGCACTGCATGTAGACATTTTTAAAATAATTTTCCACATTTAATACATGACATACAGAACAGAATGCAAGACATTACAAAATAGTCAATGGAAGAGGAAGAATTTCATAAGCAAATTGGTTAATACTGAAAGCTCCGTTTGGTTTGAATATCTTCCAATATTTGTCGCAGTTCTTCATCTTCAAACCTGCCTTCCAAACTAAAGAAGAAATATAATTCAATTAGAAACTTCACAAAGTGCAAATGTTATTATTTAATTAGGACCTATGACTCACCTTGGAATCAGCGACTTTGCCTCTTCAGGGTTATCAGGACACAAATTTGAAAGTTGTGCCAACTCAAACCTGTGAAGCTTTTTTTGCATAAGTAAGCTGAAAGTGCAAAGGTTAAAAACTTAATAAGTTAGTTATTTAATTAATACAGATGACACCTGAATTCTTTAATCACCTTCGAACAGCCGCAATAGTTTCTCGATTTTTAAATCTGCTGAAGCGTTGTGTATAATTCAGTGTTTTCATAAATACTTGTGAGAGCTCTTGTTCTTCTTCAGCACTTTCATTTTGAGCCTTTCTGTGTTCCAACAACATGTGTACTTCCGATATTAGCAACGTTTCAGCATTCTCAAACTCTGTAATATTCAGTAAATAATCAACTGTGAGATTTAAAGCAACATTGAGCCAAAACATTGGTGAGTCTGTCTGTTATATTAAATCATAACCATGTCTATAGTTGGTATGAAATTTGTGAACGTCAAAACGATTTCCAAAATAGCTAGCTAAATAGCAAAACTGCGCACATGTGGTTTTTCAATAAGTTCAGATGCATGGGTATAACACATTATTCAACACTGAGTTTAATCTAATTAAATATCATAATATTGATATTTACATGCATATGATTTTACACGTGCTATTATAACCAAGATCATGCATATAGATCATGTTATAACTAAAATCGTACCTTTTGGAAACTGCAACTCAGAAGCGTCTTCTTCCACCTGTTCAGTAGCAGATACAGGTCCCGGATTTGCCATTTTTTAATAGATAATAAGTATCTGCAATATTTAGTATGTCGAATGAACTATTTCTCGATTTTTAAATTCGTGAAGGTATTTAAAATATAAAATCCACGAAGCAAACATAGAAGCAATAAACCGCGTTGTAGAAATAACGATTAGGCCTAACCACTAATTTTAAACGGCGCTTCTACTAAGAAATTTCGAGAATGGAATCGCCCAAAATTCCTTCCACCCCTTCTTCCTGTCAAAATGCAAAATTTGAATCCAATTCGGTATAAATAATCCATTTAAATTTGTTTTTGATCACTTAACTCCATCAAACACGCTAACGTATAACTTTAAGTTAAGTTACATTTAATTTCTCTTGCTATGAATTGTTGCGTCATTAAATTTATTCGTTATATGCGCACATTGCAATATTTACAACTATATACATATATACATGCATGTATAATGCGTCTCTAGATTCATTTTAAAGATGCATAAAGTACAAGCTCAAAGTAAATTTGAATAAGCCGAGATTCATTTCCATGAAAACGATGCCGTAGAAGGTATTGATGTTTTCTTCCCCATCTTACACATCCAGATCGTCATCTGGGTCATCATCATCGTAATCGTCTGAAGCATCTGGCTGGTAAATAATTTGACCACCAGAATCTGAACCTGCCAGGGAAGTCCTTATGATAACGAAATAATACATAAATGTTAATTCAATTATTTCACGAATATTCCTCACTGGGAAGTATCAGCTATGGCTTACTTTTCATAAGGGAGAACCAACTGAGCCCTTGACAGTTTCTCAGAATCACGAAGTGCAACGCTGAATGTCAACTTCGAGGCAAGCTGATGAATCTATAGAACAAACAATTCACATTAGCAATTTAAAAATTAAATTTAAACGTGGTATTGTCTGGTTTCACTTTTTCAACCTCGTTTTCTTCATCTTTATGTTGTTGTTTTGTAGTTGCCTGCAAAATTTCTTCCCTGATGTCAAGCGTTTCAAACGATAAAGTGCATTGGGCTAACTATTAATTCAAAGTAATTTAATGAATATTAGATACAAACAGTAAATTCCGAAAAATTAACAGCAGTGATATTGTAACAAAAAACTGACCTCTCTCGTAATTTTTCCTCCTAAAGACTTATAAATTGTGGAGGTAGATATGTTATTGGTTGAAGATTGTTTCAATGGTTGGACATGTACCACACAAGTTGCCAAATATTCAATCGATTTGACGACAATTTCTTCGTGAACATCGCTGTGCAGAAGGCAGACCAGCTGGCTTTCTCTCCCACCTGAATGTTTAATGAAAAAAGTATTACAAATGACAGAAAAATGGTGAAGTTACCAAAAAAGAAATACCATTAAATGCAACACATCTATAATGTTATTTTACAAATGTTTTTGTCTACTCTTTATGTGCTCTTCTACTAACAAATCATTACCCAAGTATGAAGAATATTTCTGTAAATTTTGAAGCATTCGACAAACACTTCCAATATTGTTGTTTATCAACAGCAGACTTAACGAGTCGATAACAACTGCATAACTTTTGGCACTTTGCTCGCTGCCCTGAAAATGCTTCAAGTAACTGAAGAGATCGGTGCAGTAGCCAAATGCATTGAGATGATCACCGCTGCTCCAACCTGCCGGATCATCATAAATCTGGTGGCACGTAACACTGCACGAAAACAATATTTTGTTAAACAATATTACTAACTTCAAACGTGCAGTAAATGTGCACAAAATTAATTACCGGTTTTGTATGACGGATTCAAATCTTTTCAACAATAATGCTGTAGTGCAGTCCGTACAAAATAAATGCACATGCTCAAACCTGTAAATGTCAAGAAATCAGTTCAATGCATACTTTATAGATCAGCTCTAAATTAATATATTCACAATTAAAAAGTGATCGACTAAGAATATATTCCAAAAAGCTCACCTGTCAGTAAATCCCTTCATAAAACACAGCAAAAGTGGTAGTCCATCACATTCCACGGTATCTGTAATCCAAAAATTCAATAAACATCTTATAAACTAGTATAATTATTTTTTACTCAGTAAATTCAAGTTGTCCTGTCCCAAGCAAATAGAATGAATTTCTGTAAAGCTGACGGTTGAACCAATGAAAAAACAATGAATTTAGCAGTCAAAGGAAAGTAGCTTGCAGTACCGGTACTGCGTACTTCCGTTTAAACAGCACGAAGAAATGCATATACAACATTTGATGACAGACAAAATAATTATACTAGCATTTTATAGTGAAATCTGTTATGATCAACCCTTACCTTCAATTACTGTAATGTTTGACGGTAAAATACCAGTTGTTATACTGCGTAATAAGGACATTTTAAAACCGAAGCGTGCTCAATGTAGATCAATGCGCATGCGCAGAAATTCTGGAGCAATGTAGAGGGCGCTAATTAATATACGAAGGGCCATCCATAAATTACTTGAATGAAACAATGGGGTCAATGACATGTATACATGTACTATATTAATTTAATGTTAATTTACTATCTTCCTACAACTACAATTAGTACAACTAAATTTTATTTTGTTAAATTAGTCCCGGTTTTAATTTTGCTTTAGTTGTTATAAGAATTATTAATCCTTATACATGTATGAAATACAAGATTGAAGTTTATATAAATATCGAAATCAAACATATCAGAATTATGAATGACCGAACAAGAAACATTTAGCTATAAATAATCTACATTTGGTGTTATTAATTCGATTAAAACAAAATAAATGATAAGAAAACACTATTAAAAAATTAAGAGAACGATTTTCTCGTGGCCTGTTGGTCTAGGGGTATGATTCTCGCTTAGGGTGCGAGAGGTCCCGGGTTCAAATCCCGGACAGGCCCAAGATTTTTTTGACTAAGTAAAATACAAATTACAAGTAAAGATGTATCATTCCTGTTTAGTAATTGCTAATTATTAATTAAATGACTAGATATTAATAAAAAAAATATTTCATTCGTAAGGTCATTGTACATATGTGATGTGATTAATGCCTATGGGGCGTGGTTTGGGATATATTTTTGACAAACTATTTGACAGCATTGGCAAAAAGTGATCACAACGAGCGGATCACAACACGCGGTAACATTGTTCGTACAAGACAGTCAAGACTACAAGTGGAAATGGCGAGGGAAATGTAGTTGCTTTTACCAAGATCATAAAATAATGGGTTCTATACCGAAAGGAAAGTTTTCTTTTCCGTTATCAACTGTTGACCAGTAAGTATTTATCTATAAATGATAGAAGAATAGGGAGTCGTTTCCAATCCCAAAATGTGGAGATTTTGGAATGACAACTATATAATCAACATGTTATGTGTGTGGGTGTGTGTCATGTGCTTATTGCATACACCATTGCTCTTATATAGAATTATATAGAATTTAACCAAGAAACTGTACTGAATCATTTCTTGATCATTTCTATTCTGGATGCATGCTGGCATATATTAAATCTAGACTACACGTTAGGGTATAGGCTACAGCAGGGGTTCCCAATCTTTTTCAGCCCGCGGCGCACTTACAAGTTTAATATTTTGTCACGGCGCCCTATACTTTAGTAAACTATTTGGAATATATATTGTGACTATATATATTTTATAGTCGAAAGAAATATGCACCTACAATAATAGTAGTTAGGTAGATAGGCACAAAAATTAAAACATCCACAATATGAAATTGAGTTTTATTATATTTATAAGAATAGAGGATCGACTCACGGCGCCCTTCTTTACTTTCTACGGCGCACCAGGGCGCCGCGGCGCACACTTTGGGAACCCCTGGGCTAAAAAGAAAGAGTGGGGAGATCCATACATTTCGCAGATGAGAGTATGCCACTACATTCATTTTATATTTTGGAAATAATAGTATGGCAAATCTGACTTTGTGTACATGTGTACTTGTTATTAATATCCACTCATTTTACTCCAATTAGGAAGCTGTTCTTTGGCAATGAAAAAATATGTGTCATCAGTATTATTGGAAAAAGCTCCTACGATGCAAATGATTGCAAAGCTACTGCTATAGACAATATCCTCCATAGACACATTTTTCAGGTAGAACAATAATTTTTATCTTTTTAAACAACTTAAAACAACTTGAAGGATTTTTTCATCAAAAACTCGATTTAAGAAAATGGTTTAAGGGGGCGATCCCCACTATGATCCACAATGGTTAAGATGGGGCCGAAATTCAAGCTGTTGTTTTTCCCTTTTGT
>JAQGCC010000473.1:0-36298 GCA_034698905.1 Xestoiulus laeticollis
AACAGGGCATCGAATTTAATTTAAATTCTAGAATTATAAAATTTGCACATTAATATCTCGTGCGAAAATTCTTTTTTGAATTAAAAGCCTTGTTTGAGGCTAGCCAAACGCGCGTTTACAGCCTAGTGTGGCCTGGGGCTTAAAGTAATGTGGTAATATAACATACGAAATATACTGTAGAAAGTAACGAAAATTTCTACTTTGTCATTAAAATGAGGTTTGGGTTGTGTTATCAGTTTGGTTCTCTGTATTACAACTCTTTAACCACCCTGAGCTAAATAAAAAAGGTAGAAAAGCACTACATACATGCTCAGTACATGAGATGATATACAACAAAATATTTTTATAAAAACGTTGCAAACCCCTAAAGACGTCTGATGGAACCCAGTTCGAATGCCGATGCTTAAGAGCAATTTACATTGGACACATTTCCATACAATGATACATAATGGATGTTTAATGTTACATACAATTATCATGTAAATGTAAACATGAATTTTTGAGGATCCAAATCGTGAGCTCGTCATTCCATCTACAAATCTCACAATGCTTTCTTATCGAAAATATAGTGACAAACACATGGCCCACAACTTCCCCTTGTATTAGGAATGCAAAGTAGTACGGGTTCTGGCCTTTAAATAATGTACCACACTGCTGTTGGTAAATCATTAAATTGACATTAAAAGGAGGATCTTGAAGGTTATGAATGAAATAAGCAAAATGCCTTATTTACATGGAGAAAAAAATTAGCTTGAAAAAGTAGCCTTGCCCTGTGCCCATTCTTGCACTATTTACAATTTTACAAAAGCAATCTTAATTCATAAAACAATGAAATTTTACCGAAAATACATTCTTTTGAATTCGATTTTGCTCTTTCATACAGAATCAAAACATGAATGACAAACATTACGTTATGTTCTTTAGGAGTACGTAAAATTGACTATGTTGTGCTACATCTGTGGCATTGAGAAAAATTATGTAAAACGTTTTAAACACGTATCTAAAACTTCGGTACACACATTTAAAGTTTAATATATGGCCGTTGCATCGATCTCATATAAAATTGCCTGATATCAAAAACTACTTATTAAACATTGGAAATTACTACAAAATTGTAATTAAAATTCAAACTAAAATACAGTGTAATTCAAAAGAAACGACTGAAGCCATCTTATCAAACTGAATATAATATGATTGCAATGCTTACAATATGAGAATATAATCCCTGGGTATACCTATAGGCAATAGATTAGTAGACACACATCCATGTTTAGATCTTCCACATAAATGCTAAAGTTAAAACCTAACATTTTAAAATTTAGAGTTACAAGTTTAAGAAAACTAAGTCATCGACCTTCTGGATATCTTTATCATCAAGAACAATTTATAAACTCAAAAGAACAACAAGTAAAATTAACGTTTATTTCGATCCAATTAAATATCAAAACTACTGAAAAAAATATTTAATTCGATGCTAATTTCATTAATGTTATAAATAAATTTCTTTTTTAAAAATGGTGGGGGTAACCCAGAGTTTAAACATCTGCAGTGAATTTGATTTATATAATTCTAAATTATATTTTCCACTTTGTCATTAGCATTTCCAAGTTACTATATAAGGCGGTATGAAAGTTCAGAGTCACCAAACTTTTTTTTCTAAAATCTTAGTTATGAAAACTGTTAATGCGGTTAAATAGGAAGTCATGTGTGCTCTAGCCACTGATGTTATTAGATTTTATCTACGACCATTTTTCCAAGGAAACCCATATCGTAACTTTTTAGCCGTAAACTTAGGACAAAATATCTAATTAGAATGCTTAGTTATGTAAAGTTTTTACAATGTTCCCAGATGGAAAAATACACTGTGCTGTAGGGTAGCTACCATTTAGCATTACTCTCTGTTCATAATAACACTGTAAGAACTTTAAATAACTTCTAATGAAGATGAAAACAGTTGATTTCATACAAATAGACTATTCTCTTCATTTTCTAATTAGACATTTTGTTCCAAGTTATAATTTAGGTTTCCGGAAAAGAAATGATCGTAGGCAAAATCTACTAACATCAGGGGATAGAACAGACGCGACTTTATATTTAGTCACATTAACAGAATTGTCATAACTAAGATTTAGGGGGAAAAATGTGGATTGGTACTGACTTTTGGACCACCATGAATGTGGTTAACAGACACTCAATAGCAAGGATAAATGCATACAGCAACTATAACTGAGACTCAGAATGAGGTTGATGAATATGGAACATCAAACTGCAAATTCAAACGCTCGGTTTCAATCAACAGGACTATGCAAGAAATCTCTTCAAAAGGATATTATTAAAACAAATCAACAATGGCCAGTATCACAGTTGCCATCATAAGCAAAGTTTAAGCTTTAACACAGACTCGTGCAAAACACGTCTTCGTTTCGTCGGTTATTCCATGCAAGCCACTGGTTTGTAATTAATTAAAATTACTTCAAGTTAAGATAATTACTTGATTGAGTTAAAACTCAACGAGTTTTTTTTATATGTCATTTCATAATAAGCAGAATTTTTTTTCAAATCTTATATTTTATGGAAAATCCGACAAATACAAATGCAATACACAGTTATGGGACAAACCTTTGAGGTTTTTCAGTATTTTTTTTGCATAGAAAAAAAAGTAACTCAATACAATGCCTTTAGAAGACTTTAGTCGAATCCTCAGATGAAAACTAATTAGAATACAATTACAACTAATCAAGTGAAGAAGAATTTCATTAACTACATGTAATTCTGCAATCAATATGAAACAGGTATCACATGTATTACCCAATCAACGATAAATCTGTTGGTGTTACAAGGAAGCAAACGTCAACACCTAAAATGCTAACCAATTTTGACTTTTAAATTTAAAATATTAACTCACCAACTTTCTATTCTCTATGTGAACTATGTCTGCTAGAAATTTCATCTAGGTTAAAAATTAAACAAAAGTAGAACGAACTAAATAAAAAAGGGTAAATTTAAAAATTGATTCTGGGTAAAAAATATTTCATGTGACAATTCAGGTAAAAGCCTGAAGGTTGTAGAATTAATAGGTATTGACGTTATTACTTAAGCATTTGGACAATTACAATAACATTTCATTTTATCCCTTTTTTTTTCAGCCAATTTCCATAAAGTCGCCCATTTAATTTGCCAGTGCAGCATCAATATTTGCTTAGTGAGTAATTCCAGCAATGATATTCACAGACGACCCTAATTTTTAGAAACAAATTGCTAGGGATATTCCAGTATATTCAGTGCATTGTAATGGGTTTATTGTTTAACCACGTTTAATTTTTTAAATTATACTGGCAACTTTCCCATAATGGTTGAATCAATCAAATCAATCAATGGTTGCATGAATCAACAAAAAAAAATGCCTCATTTAATAAAAAAATAGAATTTTAAAGTTATATTTTACGCATTTCTTCATTTGCATCTTCAAAAAACAGAAATAATTTTGATTACTTCATCAATAGACATCAGTATTTCTTTTAATATTTAACAAAGATTATTGGGGCAGCAAACCAATGACTTATTCAAGGCATATTTCGTGAATGTGCCAAACTGGAAACTGGCTAAACAACTCTGATTCACCCAACGTTTGGATATTGCGCTCCTGCCTGGAACCCTCACAGGGTATCATGGTACAACGATGGGCAGCCAATTTGTTAAGAGAAGCATCCAGCAATATGCGAGTGTTAACATAAATGCATCACTCTCTTTACGATTTATGCCCAATTCTCAATAGGCCGATTTTGGACTGAAAATCGGGATAGTGTGAATCAGGCATTAATCTTCCAGATACGAGCCCCCCACAACATGACATTTGTTTGCCGACTGTAAGGTACTGAATTGAACTAAATTGGTGAATATCCTAGTGAACTTCGACATGCTGGTAGAGCATAATTAACAAAACATGCTTTTATTTTGAAAAAAAATATTTAAAATGTCAAAGCTGTATGAATTATTTACATTTCATGGGATAAAATGTAGTGCAATCGTCCAAACGCAGATCACTTTTTGGGATGTAATTGTATATCCATAGCCAACTATTGGCATACCTGAATTTTTTCGGCATTTTGTCCCATTCCCACATTAAAAGCCCGAGTTGCATTCGTCTGTTAACATTTGTACAACCAACTCAAATTTGGCGTCATATGCTTGTGTCTGCTACTTAAATTGGTGAATGCAATTTTGCAAAATTTAAAATTGTAGTTAATGGTCATTTGCGTATGTAGTTTTGCCACAGATTGCATTTATGGTTATAATTTAATTTAAGAAGAGGTAGTAATGAAAGGCCACCATCAACTCAAATGCTGCTTAAGAATGCTAATTAGAAAGGAAAACGTAATAAAATTTGTAATAACAATTCACTCACCAGCTTGAACACTGTAACCTATCAACCAAAAAGAATAAGTTCTACAGTATTTGAGTTTGATGCAACTGTCTATCAGACGTGTATTCTATCCCTAGCACATGGAGATGGTAACATTGATTCCTAGGTTACTGTTGTCCGCAAAGAGCTGAGCTATGCTAGTGTCAAAAACGAGACAGTCGCTGTTCAGAATGGCTGAGGCAACACCTTCGTGGATACTGCGGGGTGTTGCCTCCCAAGTCAATCTCCGTCGGTGTCCATTTAATTCTAATCTGTTGGTTGCAAACAAATAATTGTTACTTATTTTTGCACGCGCAAAGGTGCATGTCGATCGGCAAACAATTTTAGTTTTGCAAAACTTTAAAAATTGAAGTTATCTAAAATTATGGATGTGCATGCCTAAATATTTCAATTGGAACAAGCAAGGGAAAGTCGCTAAAAAAGTATTGATAACAAACAAACCTGTATGCAAAGTTCTCTGCTTGCTTTCTTGATCCAATTAGCTGCACTATAGCGAAGAACTGTTGGTGGCCATCATACTTTTCCTGCTTTTCCAAAACGAGCATGAAATGATGGCCGAAACAAGACTGCATCATAACCCAATCAACTGCACCTGGGAGGTTAATATCCGTGGCTAAAAAGACAATGTCCTCGCCTAGAAAATAACATCTTTAATTGAATGCTTCTTTCAAATAATCTTTCAATACCGATGAGTTAAAACTAAACCATCACCTTGCAACGTTGTAATAGATTTATGGCACTGCATCAGGTGCTGCATGACTTGCTCTAAAGATCCTTGCCACTTGCAAGCTGCCCCAGGACAAGGGCAACAATACGGCCTTAAACGAAATGAATAACAAAATGAAAATTGGGCTGAAAACACTTCCAATTTATGACAGTTGCAAACATTTAAGTTTATTGGGGTATAAAAAATGCTGCAAAGGCTATTCTGGATTATATAGCAATGAAGAGCAAAAGGCAATGTCACTACCTGAATTCACATGCTTCTTCGTGGTCGGATTTTTCTGTGTGAAGCAGAGTTGCGTTGCATCCTGATGATGAGTATTTGCATGGAAATGTCACAGTTGATGCCACTTTTTCCATGGCAAGATTACGGATGTTACCTTTAAATGAATTGAGCATAAATACACTTGACAATAATAACTCTTTATGCAAGTATAGTGCACAGAACAGCTCTATACTGTGAATATTTGCTCGAAATGATGTCAAATTTTGCTTGTTTAAAATGTCACTTCAACAAAAAGCAAGTTAGTTAACGTTAAACCATTATCTTTAAAAGCTTACCTAACGGTCCCCTGCAAGTTGGGCAGCAGCTGAGTTTCGGCCGGCAGCTTGAGCAGACCAAATGCCCACTTTGACATTGTAATATAGGTGGTAAAACAAAGTCAAAGCAAACTGGGCATTCAAACAGACTCGCCAGATCTGAACTGCTAGCAGTTGGGTTAACTGGAATATAGAAAACAAGTGTTTATCGACAGTAAAGAAACCATACAATTCGTTAACACTTTACGGTATTATCAAAGGCTTGGTACTCCATCTGTTTGCTTTACCTGTAGCTGATGAATGGCTTCGGCCTTTGGTGCCACTTGCCAGAGCCTGGCGACTCATTGTTTGCCCCTAAATGACAATAAAATAATATGAATCGTTCAGCATTTATCTGTCCTATACAAAATTATACTTCATTCACTTCATTTTTATAAGACGCAACTACATAAAAAATAATGTAAAAATCTCTAACATGGTAGGACAAATTACAACATAGTTAAATGAGACAATGGGGAAACACTGAAGTAGGGCAGTCTACAATTTCAGAACTTTGTATACTTAGTCAACGAAAAATATCCTACATAAGACATCTATAACGTTGAACTTTGTCTAAATGATGAGTGGCTTTAAAAGCAGCCTTTATCGTGCATCAAGCCAAGTTTTTCATTTCTAATTTTCTATTGACTACAGCTTTAAAATAAGATAGGAACATAACCACTGATATTGCTTACTGGAATATTTGTTCGCTTGGACTTAAGTGTATTTATTCTTTATTTGTTAACTGTATGCACGTATCGGCAAAGGTTCATTACTACAGGCAGCATAGGCTAACGAAGAAAGGAAAGATATTAGTAGGAAATTAGCTAGAAATTCTGTTATAAAACAGAATTATTAATTATATTACCTAAAGTCATTTGAAAGTCATGGAGAATATTGCAGTTGATACAAAATTTGCCCTACCCTTGGTAGAATTAAAGCCACTGCGCTAACACTAACCTAAACATCAAAATGATTAAATCTAGGTTGCACTGTGAACATTTCCAAGTACACGTACAGTACATTGTTACAAGTTCAGAACATGGGCACATAGGCCTAATGAATCGTGTTTGTTAAATATCCAGAGTGCCATGGCAAATATTCTATAAGAATCTTCATGTTTACTTTTCATAACTTTTCTATTGCTCACTTGATACTATGCTAATTAATTTCATCAAATAGCTAATACATGTATATGGAATTTGAGAAGAACTAAACTGGCCATTGATTTCATGTAGGTCTATTCAAAAAAACTTACACACTATAGGCCTAGACTTTATTCTCGTAAATCTCCTTCATATGTACCAACCAACAAGTGCCAGTGGATTAAATGAACTCTTTCTCACCAACTCAGGAGATTCCGTGTCTTCGTCTGAAACCTTCAGCTTTAATCCTGGGGGGTTGAAGAATTATAAACGTGATTTACTATAAACATGTGGACCTATCGAGTCTGCCTGCAGTTCGTCCGAATTCGGTTCCATGCATGTATAAAGTGTCTTCAAATATCGAAAATTGTATAACCATACGCCTTTCCACAATCACTGCGGGCACCCAGTTCTTGAAGAAAAAAAAAATACATATTAATATAGACAAAAGGTATTGTGAATAATATAAAATTAATTTAAAATAACTAGGCTTTTAAAGCTTAGTTTGTGCAAAACCAACTCTATTTTATAAACGAATTTAGCTTTGGGAGTAGTTTTTAGCGTGTCAAAAATGCAGAGTACAAAATCTGTAGTTCAATACGATTTCTATAGGCTTCGTCTAGCAAACAAAATTTACAAAATCGAAAATCGAACTGTATAAAACACTTTACCTGAAGCCAAATTAGGCGGATGAATTTCTCGTCAATACATTGCTAAGAGTATAATAATAATAGAAGCATCAATTTTAATAACTTCATTAAATAAATTTATTATACGAGAAATCAGAACAACAAACACTCCACTGACTCCAGGCAGTTTAAAGAACGCCGAAACCGACAGAGTGTAAGCCAACAGCCGATATAAACTAAGCCGACGTGAACTGAACTCCGTGTGGGATGCCGGCTTACGTATCGGCTTACTTGCCCTAGCTGACGAATGATTGGAGGCGCTATTAGCAGGGTATGACCAAGCAGTTTTACAATGCTTATCTGCGCATTATTTGCAGGTTTAAATAGTTGTTTAATTCCATTAATATGTTATTAAAATTAATTAATTTAAAGTCATTACCTCTATTATGTAGCATATGATACATTTTTTAGAAAAGAATATATAAGAAACATGTTATAAATCTGAATTACAGAAAATTACGAAAACAGCCTAAATGAATTAAGATTTCCATGTTGGGAGCGCCACAACCGGGATTTTTGAATACGCTTAAGGGGCTTTCGACGTCACCGGTAACCGGAAATCCTTAGCAATGTGCTTTTGATTTTTAGTTTGCCACCTGGTCAGTTTTGGATTTCGAAAAATTATTCTTTCACTAAGTTTCTAAATAAGTTAAGCATAAATCTGGCACATTATCAATGCTTCCTCTACATGCAAACGAGAGTGGCTATAAAAGTGGACGATTTAGAATTAAGGATAAAGTATTCGGATGGCTAAGGTAAGCATTTCAAAGTAGTGCATTACCCTCTTGATTTGATTATCATATGTCAATATAATGCTGCGATTCTAAATAAGAAAATAAAATGTTATAAACTTTAAACGACTTTAGTGTTTGTTATTACTGTCAGGGTGTTTTATTTATTACTGTCAGATGTTTAAAAGTTAATGCAAACGCTGTCACTTTTCTTATGGGTCTTGATATACCAACTGCACACCAGCTGTCAGATAGATATCATTTCAGTAATTTCGGTTTTATATAATCACAGGTTAATTCTCTCAGACAAAACATCTCGGAATCTTTTTCTGTTTTTGTTACTGAACCTTTCTTTTGCGTTTGTGGAACTATTCTACGGAGTATGGACAAACAGGTTAGTTTTTTTTAAAAGGATGTTTATAATCTTGCTGTTTAGAAAATGTGTTTATTTTTCAAAAATTGCTATCTTGCAGTTTGGGATTGATTTCCGACTCCTTCCACATGTTTTTTGACTGTACGGCTCTTCTGGCAGGATTAGCCGCATCGGTTATTATGAAATGGAGAGCTAACGAAAGGTTTTCATATGGGTAAGCCTAATGAAACTGTATTTGGTTTAAAATTTATGAACTTTCTCTCCTTATTATATTTTATTAAATACTTTTTATATTTTTAGTTACGTCAGGGCAGAAGTCTTGGCCGGCTTTGTAAACGGGCTGTTTTTACTTTTTATTGCTTTTTTTATATTCTCGGAGGCAGTGGAGGCAAGCAATATTGTTAAAACCGGCGTTGTTGAATAAGTCAAAAAATTATCTTAAAAGTAAATCTGGTTATTTTTTTATGACAGCGAGCTATTGAACCTCCCGAAGTGAAACACGAAAGATTGTTTCTCGTATCTGTTGCTGGATTCCTGGTGAACCTTGTTGGCATTTTTGCTTTCCAACATGGACATGCTCACGGGCATAGTCATGATCATGGGCATTCACACTCGCAAAGTAAGTTTTTTTTAAATTTTCTTTGCAACAGTCTTTTAGCTTATGCTAATTAAGTATTTGACTTGCTTTCAGATCACGGCCACTCCCACTCTCTCACTGACAAACTTGCTACAAAAGAAGCCGAGAACCATTCCCATAATAGCCATGGTCACAGTCATGGTACTACACATTTTAGAGCTGAGCAACTTCTGTTTAAAACAATTTAATGTTCATCGAATAAAATTTTGTTTATTCAATAAACTATAGATGATGGTCATGGTCATGATCACGGCCACGGTCATAGTCACAGCCATGACAAAGAAGAATCTTTAATAAAAAACAGTAATAGTCAAATTATGCAAGGTGTGTTCCTTCATATTTTGGCAGACACCCTCGGCAGTGTTGGTGTCATTATTTCT
Organism: Xestoiulus laeticollis; assembly: GCA_034698905.1. Classification (NCBI taxonomy): domain Eukaryota; kingdom Metazoa; phylum Arthropoda; class Diplopoda; order Julida; family Julidae; genus Xestoiulus; species Xestoiulus laeticollis. The sequence continues at coordinate 9,681 of JAQGCC010000473.1, forward strand.
GCAATTCTGATGAGCCAGTTTGGTTGGATGATTGCCGATCCAATATGCTCAATGTTTATCGCAACAATGATTGGATTGAGGTATGCAAGAAAAGCTATTTCAAATTACTTAAAGTTGCAGAAACATTTCGAGGTTTTGTAATGCCTCTTTAGAAATTCTATGACATTTCTAAACTTCCGATTCAAATTTTTTATTCCTTAAGTGTTCTGCCATTACTTCGAGATTCCATTTATGTTTTGATGCAACGTACGCCAAGAGAATTGGATCATCTTTTGCCTGGCTGTTACCAAAAGGTAATTTTCAAGCATTAAATAAGCATCCAGCGTTTGCAGAACACTTAATAAAAGTTACTGTCCTAAATTTCTGTTTTAGGTAATGCAATTGGAGGGCATTTACGGTGTTCAAGAGCCGCACTTTTGGACATTGTGCAGTGAAGTTTACATAGGGACAATCAAGCTAGAAGTTGCTGCCAATGCAGATGCCAAATATATCTTGAGCCACACACACAATATTTTCACCCAAGTGGGGGTTAGGCAGTTGTACGTTCAAATTGACTACGTCCCCATGTGACAGCAGTCAAGCCGTGCTACACCCTTCTGGTATGGGGCAACAAATATCTAAAATGAGTACAACTTAACTAGACAAGGTTACTAGTGTTCAATTTTTCATCCGAATGCACCGGTAACATTTCATTGACTCGCATTGTGTGCTCCCCCTACACGTCAGGACCAGAAAATGGCATGGCTAAAGTGACTCAATTTCTCGCTGCTTCCAACTAAAATAAAGACTTAAGAATGATTTACATGGGCGTGTTGTAAAAAAGATGTACAGTTGTACCATCAAAAAAATGATATCACGTTTTTATGCTTATTAAATAATAAAATCCTTATTTTCATATCGTTTAAATTTGAAAGCATTATGCCCTAGTTTGTTTTTAGAGTGGGATCCTATTTATGATTTTCATATTTCACCGTGCAAGGCATGTTAAATGATACCTGCTAAAGGTTTTTGTAATTACAATTGTTAGGATAAAAATGATCACTTGTACCAAATTTAATTAAGTGTACTTATGTTGAAATATTTCAGTTATGCTGGAACTGGAATATTCAATGGTTCATTCCTTTTTTTTTAATGATCATGTGACTATTGATGTATTTGCTAAAAGTATTGATCATCACTAAGTTGTAATAAACTGTGGTAGTTTCTGTAGTCGTGTAAATTGTTTCCTTGAGCTAATGTATAATCTGCAATTGCAACAAATATGTCAACCCTTTTCATGCCTGATGGTATTTTAAATTAAAACCAGGCATGAAAGGGTTAAGGTAGTGCTAAAGTCCTGATGCGGTTTGATGATTTTGGGATAAAACCCATATTTCATCAAATGGAATAATTACAATCAGGCATTTAAGTAATATGTTTGCTGAATTTTTTGAGAATTGCCAATTTTTGTAAGGCCCACCCACCCAGCTAAAATTTAAAATATTAACTATATTTATAATTTTGCTACACCCGGCGTTTGATGCAATGATCTATTGTGCGTGAAATTAGAGTTTGAGCAGGTGTCACGTCAACTGATTTACCTTAACGAGAACGCATTAGAAAAACATACAGTGCTTGCTGTCAATGTGGTTAACATTAAGGAAGACGCGCTCAAACCCGCTATTGATTAACAACGTATAAAGTCATAATTTCAATATTAAAATGTTTAAGGTGATTTACAACACGACCATTTCCTATAAGGAAAGTTTTCTGTTATTCCTGCTTCTGTTGAAATCTTAGAAAACGATAAATTGAAAGAATTCTCTTATTATTTATCCAGGAAACTGCCAATCTTTTAATGAAAATGCTCAGATATTTTTCATTTATTAATTTAAAAAAAATATCTGAACATTTACATAAAAATGTTTTGATTTCTTTTACTAAAATTTGTGTTTTAACAAAAGCAGAACAGAAAACTTTCTCCAAATTAAAGGGTGTTGTAGATCGCCTTAATTATAAAGTGATTAACGAATCACTGGGCATTTGCCTTAAAATACAAATTCATTTAAAAGGGGTGTTCTAGTACTAGGTATTAAAAGTGGAAATTTGTGTGCAGTATTAACATTGTTTTGTGTAATAGCCCCAGCCATGCTACGAAGGATAGAAATTTGTAGGAGGGGCCCTTACACGAGTAAACAGTTCTCTGTTGGTACTCAACGAGATTACAAATTTCACATGTTAAGATCTTAACATTGCCGATATTAACTTTTGGACAACCTTAACTAAAAAATCCCTTCAAAAGCAATGTATATCAGACAAAAATTCTAGCAGGACATGTTAAGTTTCTTTACGAACATACATTATTTGTAAAATTTGTGTTAGCTGTGTTTGGCGATTTTTAACGTTGTAGCTATTTCTGCAACACTAACGTCAGGGAATGGACCTTCATTACCTACCCCATAGGGGATTTTAGTGTTAAGAGAGCAAGAAGGACCTCGGTTTAAACTCGCATCCAACAGGGATTTTCGTTCATTCGAAAAATTCCCACTGACCTCAACCAGGGAGCAAACCATCGCACTTTTGGATCAAGAGCCAAGCATGCAACTCGCTTTATCATCGCCGATGAAATTTTTCTGGTAAAGATTCAATTGTAGGGATTTAGGACTGAATTCATTATCACAGAATGCCATCAAGCCTCACCCCAATGAGATTGTCACTCAGTTAAATTTTCACTAATTTAAGCAGTAGAAAATAGCCAATACTGATGCCATTTAACTTGTGGCCATCTAGCTTTTTTGAGAAATACACAAGTACTGATGGAAGTATTTTATTTTTCCTATCTAAACTTGAAAGATGTTGCACATTTGCGTTTGCAATAATTATTAATAAACATCCACTATTAGACTTTTTAAAAAAATTATATTTAAAAGAAAAATAGTTCATTTGGGAAACTATCAGGATTGAGCTTTCCAAAAATGCTCAGGATCATGTCAATAAAAATATGGTCCTACCCAAAAAGAGGTAATTGCATCTTATTTATTAACATAATTATTTATCATCATGACGTTTTTAACACACAAGTTGTCATATCGTTGTAGACAATGTTTAGATTAACACAGCCATGTGCAAATTCAATGCAATCTTAAAAACGGCATTCAATCAGAACACCTTAATCCCCCAACTCGGTTTCGTGACACTATGAGGGGGTAGAAACTTGGTTCAGTCTTTTTTGAAGCAGAGGCAAAGATGAAATAGTTACTTCAATCTGGTAATTAAGCAAAACCATATTCAAGAAAAATAACAGGAAGGACGAATGGGGCAAATACGAAAGAAGCACTATGCACCAGTGATAGCAGTTTCAAATGATCGGAGAAAAAAAAAAGGAAAAGAAAAGAAGAACCTCTCGACGCGTAACTGCATGGCAGGAGCAAAATTATTGCTATAGATGAAACGATCGGGAAGGGACTGAAACGAACAAATCCAACGATCTTTGGTGTGCAGGCGTTCATGATGATGGCAGAATTTCCCACAAATTGTTCCATGTTATTTAGCATTTATTCTTAACAAATGCGGAGAAAGAAAACACGATAAAGTTTGCCCACACATCTTAGTATGTAGGAAGTCGTACCTTGACATTCAACCTAATATAGTAGGCTACCGGAGATCTAGTCGGAATCAGTGTCGGTCGAACTGGAACCGCTGCTTTCGTTTTCGAGATCAAGCGTTTTCGGGATGGCGAGAACGCGTTTCGGACTCCACGTGAACTGAAGTTGTTTGGGCTTAAAGCCATTGCGTTTTGGGGCCTACAATCAGAAAGCAAATGACGCCGTAAGTAATAATCTATAGTGCCATCACCTGACGTGGGCTATAGATCAGCAGTCGCACACAAACCAATTGAATATATTTACAATTTTCATGTCTATTAAACTTGATGACTCTTTATGATTGCTACTTACTCTTGTTTTTGCACTCCGAGTCTTAGGCCGGAATTCATAGTCGTCGAACAAGCACTACTTGTGTGTTAAAAGTATACAAATAAGTACTACTTATACGACTATGAATTCCGGCCTTAGATTGCAAAAAAATATGCGCAAGTTTCATTTCATATTTATAATGTTACTTTCATATAAAAAATCGTTGTGGTCTGCGGGATACAAATTTTGAGTTTAAACGGTCCGAAAGGTTAGTGACCACTGCTATTTTATGATGCTTCCATTAGCATATTCTGGTAAAAGAATTCAGCAGGGGATAAATAAGACTATAGCATAGGTCGAACTTCAACCCACAGTTTAGCATTTCACGACAATTACCTCTATGTGTGATACGAAAAAACCCTTGTACGATTTCCCAAAAATTCCAGCTTTCAAATAAAGAAAAATTAATTTTATCATTAATTACCTGTTTGGAAATTTTCTCAAATTCTTTCATTTCGTCCTCTGTCAAGGGTGCATAAACCGCTTCATCTCCGGAATCCTCTTCCTTCCAACCCATTTCACGTAACAATCTAATAAAAAAAGTAACGAAAAGTTAAGTAAATGAAATTTCCTTTAGCATTTTAAGGTAGCACAAATGTTATTTATAAAAATTATGCTCCCATTCCGCATTTGGAAATTAACTTGAGACTGGGTTCACTATTTAAGAATTTTTAATAACACCAAATTTGTTCCCATTTATATTTCCATCATCAATAACGATCTTCGTGGTTCAAATAATGATGAATGAATTATGGGTATGGTATAAAAGTTATTCTCAACCAACTTCCAAGACTACAATTAAACCTTGCAATACGGCTCGTGAATTCTGTAAAATGCAACACGAGATATCACAAAAAGATAATGAAATTAGGTCGTATAAGCATACCTTCGCTCCGCTTCTAATGATCTTGATAAAGCTTTGCACTCCATCTGGTCCTCTTTAACTGGTGTAACAATTGCTATGCCATTAACATTAAATGTCTGCTGCTGATGAACACAATCGACGTCTTCATCCACCTTAAAAAAATTAGACACGATTTAAACTCCACTGAGTCTGCACTCCAACAGGCGATTTTAAAATTTTAAGTCTTTTAATACATGTTCTGTCGAGGGACTAAGGGTCACAGGTCAACTAGCCAAGTAATCATAAGAATTAATACAAATATGTAATATGTACTTTAACCAATGCTCCATATATTACTAGTTTGAACACCTTGGTGATCCCTACTGTCGACCTATTCATCACCTGAGCACACTCTCGAATGCCCTTTTTCCACTCTTCAAACTGTCAGGCCACCTCACATTCCTACATTCTTTAGTCAAAAATTCCTCCCATTATGCAAATTGTTAACCTTTGTCCCCACAGTGACCAACTCTGTTACGCGCCTCAAGGACACGCAAGGTCACATGTATTGTCCAGAACAAAGTCACACATACACAACATCTAACCAGTTGTTCAGAAGCTTACTTTTAAAAAACAAAAAAATGGCCATCTGGTAAGGTCACTGACGCCACTGCCTTACTGCATACAGATACATGCTAGTGCAATAACAATTTTTGGACATAAAATGTTCGCTTAGCTTTCCCTTCTTATGAAACAATTGTTCCTGTACTGATATGAGGTTTTTCTGTCAATTGCATAAAGCATTTGTCCAATTCGGACAATATTTTTTTCAAAAAATGGAAAAACGTGCAAAGCTAAATATCATTTTTCAGTAATACGAATAAATAAAAATAGAAATCAACTTACATGATCTGAGCTTCCATTTTGGTGCAATTCTTTTTTGATGGAGCCCTGCATATGAATCTTTTCGTCGTAATCAAAGTAATCAAATTGAGATCCGTCGCCTTCATTACCATCTACGGTTGGAATATTTCTTTGGCTATCTGCCTCGGTGTCTCTATCCTCTTGCACTATTTTGTAACCCTCAGAGGATCCATAGTTAAATGGTCCAACACCATCGTCTCTCAGTTCCTTTAGAAACTCGCTCTTATTGCCGAGTCTTTTTGGTTGGGTGACGAGACGTGCATTAAGTACATCCGATTGGGAAGGCGGTGAATTCGGTCTGACACTTGGCTGAAACGAACCACAATCGTTAGTTATAAGTTGAAAATTCAACACTGTCAAATTAGAAAGAATTAAAATTGTACTACCTTGGAAGATTGACCATTCGACTTTACGTTATCCTTACTTGATCTTCGAACCATACTTCCCTAATAGTAATAAATAATAAAATATAACATTAAAATATTACACATTTAACGAGTTTTCAAACAGATATGAAACTTTACAAGTTTAAAAACCAAAAAAATCATTTTAAAAATACCCGTATCCCAAATCAAACAAACAGGCATAAATTTAAGGACAGTATACAATGCAGTAGCACTTTATCAAAATTCCTGTACCTTCACCCAAATACTGAAAACCTTGTGAACGAATGTTAAGAAAAGGCGAGAAAAAATAGCTTGTCTTCTGTTAACTTAAGTCCCCGAGTAATTTCCCATTTTTCTTCTTGATATGAATGTAAATAATAACCTACCTTTGCAGGCATCAGAGTATGGTAAACGGAAGTGGCATTACTCGCATTGCTAACATTTTTTGAAGTCTGCTTTAATAATGTGGCACGGTGCACCGATTTTGGACTTGAATTACCAGGAGCATTTGTGGATGAACCTGGACAAAGGTTAATAATAGCTTAACCACGTGCAATGCATGAAATATTAAGCTTAACAGATGTCAAAAGTCCTACCAGCTGTACTACTGTTGGTTTTGGCAATATCGTTTCGAATCGGCTTCTGGATTAAATGGATCTTTTTATTCACGCTAGTACTCAAATGAATTTTGCCACTTTTGTTGGTATCTAAGAAAATGGAAGTACAATTAAGGAATTTTCGGATCCTAAAACAACAAGACAACCGAAGGTAAAGTTGAGCGGTTATCCATAACTTATAAATCGGAAAGAAAGTGGTGGTGACATGTCTGATAAAATTGTAAACAAAAGCGGAAGGAAGTGTCAATTTCAACGAACTATTTTGAAAAATGGCATCAAACATACCCCAAACGCTTCCGTTGGCGACATTTGTTGTAGGCAAAGCACTGTCAAATTTGCCACCTCTTAAAGAAGGCTGAAACAGATTCAAAATTAATTTGATTTCCATGAGCTGGTTCTTGCAGCAATGAAAGATAAAATAACAAGTACATGTAGTATGGTACTTACAAATTCTTTATCAAATTTGTCGATTTTATCTTCCTTCCATTTGCCATCTTTTTTGACTGCAATACTGCCGTGTTCAGAATTTCCACTTGGCCTGATATTGCCGCTGCTGTGGTTATGTTCAAAACTACGCTGTCGTCCCCAATGACTGCTACCAGAATTCCTATGCGAATCGCCAGCACTCTCGTATGTGCCAAAACCCTAATAAAACGAAAGACAAGTTCCCGATTGATATTCCCGGCAGATTGAAAAAAATGGGGTCGATGGTCAGGCTATGTTCACCTTATTCGCAGAAGAGAAACTTGGCGAAGAACTATCTCGAAAGTCTTGCCTGCTGAGAGGCCGCCTACCCAACGAGGGTTGCGAACCCGACTGCTGGCGTTGACTCGAAGTTAATCTATATTCCCCGCCACTTCCGTAGGTAGGGGAATGATGCTGAGGCTCGTCAGTGTCTATGGAATGATGACGGTATGAAAAAGCTGAACGTCCTCTATCACGGCGTTGCTCAATGGATGAATTGCGAGACTTTGATGAAAAGTGTAAATTAAGGTTGATTGAACTGTCGTCTCGGCGAATGGATGCTTCACCACTGATTGCACCAGATGGCCTCTGAGAAAATCAAAAAAAAAAAAAGATTGATGAACATTAAAAAATATAAGAGATCTTATTAAGCATCATCCTTTATCTGGAAAGTTTTAGTTGTTATATCAAAAACAACTTTAACAAATACGTTAGGAAATTGATTCTATCTAATATAAAAAAACATTACAAACTTTCCTTGGTGCTACAAAATCAAATAGCACAATCGCGGAGAATGATTACAAAGAAATACAAACTGTGCTGAAGAACTGAACTTACCTGAGCATTTGTGGGAATTTTGAGCCAGGCTGGTGCAAAATCATGCTTCGGAGCAGAACTACTCGCCATCAGTACAAAGGAACTGCCACAAGCATGGTAGGTTCTATAACAAGGAGTAACTTTAAATCAAAGAAATCTGCAAATGGAGAAATGTAGTAAAATATATCGTTGGTAGTATAGTGTTGGTCGACCTGTGCATTATAATACAACCCTCATTTTGCAATAGTATATTTTATAATTAGGCTATTACTAAAATCTAAAAAAGTGAGACTCGATGATTCAAGTTTGGCTATCTTCACAACTTTAAAGTCTTCACAAAAATAAAAATGAGTAATAGTTTCTACAGATAACATTTGTACAAACTAAATCAAATGATATTATGCAATCCAGTGATTGGTATCTACTATGAATCGAGGTTGCTAAAAAAGACAAAAACGACAAACACTATTCATGAAAAACGCATCTAATAAGATGGTAAAGCGCTTACCTTACACCAATTTGATGTCAGAGAACCTAGACGAGTCTTCGCGCCAAATAAAGTAGTAGGGAAGCAAATACAGGAACGATGATGAGGATGAAGAAATGGAAATAAAGACAACGTTTGGCACCACAGAAAGGACGATGAAATGCGTATAACCAATACGAGGAAACGGAAAGATGAAAGTGAAGGTGGGGGCAGCTCCTAGTGCTACCTTGACATTTTGGATGTGTTGATCATTCAGAAAACCCTTTAATCTATCAATGAAAGCTGGACACCAGAATGAAGTCACTTAATTGGGTTAAAAAAAAGCATGTAAGATTAAGATTTAGTTATCATTCACTGTCACACTGAGCATCAAACAATATAACTAACATTTGTTAGAAACAAACTGTTCATAGCAATTAGCATAACAACCGTATTCATTATGTAATTATAAATGTATAACTTAGGTATGCGAATGTGCAATGTGAATATTTTTTGATAAAACACCATAAATGTACATTGATTAACATTAGGGTTTCTTCACTTTTAGTTGGTTCTTTTTGGCAGAACAAAGTAACAAACTAGTTTTAACTTCAGGTAGTTGCAATAAAAGCACAAATAAAGTACTATTTAACGCAAAATCCCTATATAAGGTAAATTTCCACAGGGTTAATATGTTGGTATGATGCAACGTGCAATTAGGCTACCTTTGACCTACATAAGCCATGTTGTATTATTTATTCTATATGTGTTTGATAATACTATGTTTATGCACAAAAGCTAACATTACCTTTAAAAATTGAAAATAGTCATTATTTATAGGCCTACAGGTACGTGCAATGCACTGCTAAATATTACCATGCATCCAAATGAATCTATTATCAATTTTGAATAACATAAAATGGTACCTGATTCATGGCGTTTTACCCCAAAACATTTATCATTCTATGGCTAGAAACTAAAATAATGTTTGCGGGTTAATAATAATCAGAATTAAGCAATGGGTCCAAACTCGAGTAGACAACAGTGCACTTGGGCCTTGGGTCATATCCTTGTGACCCAAAATGCGATTTTCGTCAAACGACGTCACATGTACAAGCACTTTGCGTAGGGCGGAAATCAGGCCCCCGGGCTATGTAATTAAAATGTAATTTAATAAATGAATAAATAAATTTCAGCGTAATTTTTGGCAAAGCGAGTAATTTAACGCCTCGTCTATAGATGGCAATAAGAAATTCTAGTTTGACCCACTCTTCTCGTGTTTCTATAGTAGGCCTAGCGTCTTTGTTAATCAGGAAAGTTAATAAATACGCAATTCGCGTTATAATCTAATTGATCCCCATTTCCAAAACTAACAAGTTCAACTTAGGTTAAAGTCGAAATTCTAACCCGGGTTAACTACATCAAGGTCATTATGGTCGTTCGCCAGAACACAAACACGTGCTTTCAAAAAAATAATGGAAAAGTTAGCACGAAGTTGTGGCAAACTTTTCAAAAAACAATACAGAATTGTGATAAATATGAATAAACTAGAAACGCAGTTATAACTTACGTGATGTAAGGCGTGTTCAGGACCTACATTTTTTTTTAAAAAATCGACACGAAATCGGGAATGAAGATCTGCTGAATGTCAACATCAACAACGGTTTTAGAACGGAAATAATAACAGACAGCACTTGCCAAACGGCATAATCACTATCACGTTCGTTGGCGATTTTTCCGTAGAATTTGTCAATAATTCAACGCGCCTTTTCGCATTACGAATCACCGAAACTAAGACATAAATAAGAAGTTAAAAACTTTACGTTTAAGCCTAACCTCGAGCCTAGCCCAGCTGCTTGTTCGAAATTCGTTCGACTGTAGTTCAAAGTTCATTAGAGTATGTAGAGTTGTCAATGGCGATCTTGACAAAAGGAAATAACGAAAGAGCTCACCGAAACATGATAAGCTGATGCAAATTCAAAATAGCGCAAATAATACGGGAAAACGAAGACTTTATGCGATGTTTACAATGCACCTTTCTCAACTACGCGACGAGCACGCTTACCAACATGGCGACCATTGCAATCCCATAATAGTTTCAGCCGACGGCTGCCGGCTCATTTTTTAGCCGATTGCAGAAAAATTACAAGTAGGCCTACAGCTGGTATGCTTGTGCTAGAACAGATTTGATACACGTTTATGATTATTAATTATTACGTGCTAATTTTTATTTTAAATAATAATTGAAATATTCGCATTTTCTGCGATTTAGGCTCAAGTTCAGGATGTTGCTGCTGCGGCGTTTTGCTCGAGCATCGCATGGCATGAACACCTGCTTGCTGCACTCAAAATCTGGGTCTGTCTCCAGGACAAGATTTGACCCGAAATTGATGAAATTAACTTCCGAATGTCAGTTCTTCTGTACATCTACATCTAGACATCGGACCCAACCAATCCAACAATCAAAAGCGTTGATCCTTTTATCAGATTTGAAAGAATTAAAGGCGTCTCCAAGACCTGCACTAGCCCTTGGTTTTGGTGGGCTCATCCCTTTTATAATACCACCAGTTTATTTTCTAACAGCTCAGCACATGTGTGATGCATTGGTCAATTCGCATTTGGTGTACGGTGCTGTCATCTTGTCATTCTTGGGTGGGATAAAATGGGGCTACTTGTTGTCTGAAGCTAATCAAGGGCTGTCAAAGGTGAATTGGAAAAGGCTAGGTCAGTCTGTGATCCCTGCTTTAATTGGCTGGTCTGCACTTCTTGTCCCAACTGATGGAGCTACGTTGTGCTTGATAGGTGGACACAGTTATGCACTTTATCATGATATGACTTTGACACTTTATCCACCTTGGTTTAGGGCACTGCGATTCATATTAAGTCTTACGGCGATAGTAGCACTGTGGACGACGTTTATTTGTGGTTTTGCGTACAAAAAGCCATCTGTTGATCTAGAAAAAAACACATCGTAATGTTCTTTAGTATAAATTAACTTTGTTAATTATTTATCCCTGATTGTATAGATGTATTAAATCATAAGATTGAAATAAAATTCTTTTCATTTCCAAATATTTTTTAATTTAATTGCTATAGCAAAATGTTAGAGAATATACTTACAATGCCCTTTGCGTGTTGTAAGTTTTGCTTTCTAGATTCAAAAATATAAATGGCAATGGGTCATTTAATTGTCAAGAATGTTACACGTTTATTTGTGCTATAAAACACAACAATTAACTTCATATACATTAATACATATATACTTAAATGTATGCTTAGTGCAAATTTACGTACTAAATTTACGTAAGGCCTGCCCTAACAATTGCAAGCTGAAAGCAGGTTTCAAAAACAAATCAAGTTTTTAGATTTTACAGTGAATTCAGAACGCATTACTGAAGAATGAGCAAATAAAATGGGCAGAATTAAGTTAGGAAAATAAAATATTGATTTCAAATGCAGACCTAAAAATAGCAGTATTAGTAACTTTATGATATAACCAAAGATGTATGCCAAAACCTATAAACCAATTATTCAGAAAAAGAGAACGTGTTTAGCTGCTTTATGCCAAATTTTGAGTTCAATAGATGCCTGATATCACAACATTTGAGTAATTAAAAAGTTTTCCAAACAAGTTTCCTTTTGAATATATTATACACCAATGCTCGCGTTTTAATAGCAAATGGAAATAAGTTTACAAAAGAAATATATTCCAAAATAAAAGTTCAAGAAAAAAAAATGTCTATTGCACAAATATGATCTTGTTACCCAAACCTGAAAGAACACTTTGGAGAGGCATGATTTGAGGTAGGCCAATATACAAGTAAACAATAAATCATGATACATGGAACTTCAAAAAAAAAGTTAACAAACGAGAAAGATACTCATTTTTAAGCAATAGTAAATTCACCTGGTGGATAACGCACTAAATTCGACTATGAAAATTGGCACATAGCTGAGACAATCAAATGACCAGAAGCCTAAAAAAATGTAACAGCATAATTGATATAGCTATAACTCCTCCGACCAAAATAAACAGTTAAAATTGAATAAATTTATAGCCTTTTACTAAAAAGAATAACGCATAAATGGTAAAGCCTACATGTATTTTAACTGTCAATATTCAGTGTCACTGAATTCTGAAACAATTTTTCTTTAACTTGGGTTTAGTGTGGTGACATTGCAAAAAATATGTAAATGTTTTAAGGTTCTCAAATTCAAATTTCATACATCTAAACCTACCACTGAGTGGGACAAGCACAAGTTTGAGAATATTTTAAGGTAATAAATTTGTTAACTCTTATCTCATCTCTATAAATTGTAACTTCCTCACAATTTTTTTTCAAAGAACTTAATTTTCCTGACAATTTAAAGCTTGAGTAATTTAATTCACAAAGTCGAATTAATTTCAAAGGATTTGAAAATGCATGAACTGGCAAGGCTTAAAAAAATAGCATTAAACTAAACCGTAAAAAACCGCTTACTATAAATGTTCAATTTATGCATGTTTAAAATTTGTACCTAATTACAATTTACCAGCGCCAAAATCTGTTCAATTTGCATTACTCAGTCTTTAGGTATTTTGGACAAACATAAAGATACTCTTTAAAATTAAAAATTGCTTTTCATAAGTATCCAGAATTCCTTGAGATTCAAGGAAACTGATGTCATTTCCAACTTGAATTACCAGAGTTCACATTTTTAAAAAAAGTTCCATATTATTGCAGATTTTGGATATTTCACATATTTTTAACTTATTTATAATAAGCAATATTTAAGCTGGTAAAGTGAAGCTAAGCCATTTGAAAAGCTTTGAACATTTATGATAACTTGCCAATTCATCTGCCTAAATATCATAAAGTCAATCTGACTTTGCATTATAATTAATAACAGTCAATGAATTTCTTTCAGGAACGGATTCTTCTAGTTTGAAGTTCAAAATTTAAACCTCATTCACAACACTTATTTTATCAAAGCTATGCACGTAAATAACAATGGCAACATGCACCTATTTCAAAGTAATATTATATAACGTTTATTAATCATTGGCCAATGTTAGCTAATTTAACTTAACATTCACTTGTAGCAGCTAATACAAAAGTTGTTTTACGAATAAATGTAACGTGTGGGCATTTTTCAGCAAGACTGAGGCAGTGGTGGGGGGATTGACCTAAAGAGCGCAATAAGACTGCCTAAAGTTTGTCAGGGGCAACTAAAAATCCACCTCTGATTCATAAAAAAATAGTTTCACAACTCGATATAAACTATACGAAATTTAATCTAGATTATCGAATAATTCAAATGTTGTCTAAAATGTCAGATCACAGCACAAGCTATCTGCTGCACTGACAAGAAAATGCTAGAAAGTCTGACAAATAGCCATTAATATAAGGATGGCCAACTCTCGGCAAAACTAATTGTATATAGAAATACTGGACGTAATTGCCAATCGTGGCATTGATACAAATTCTTTTGAGTTATGCTGCCATATACATAAATCTTCTTAAATCAAACAACGATGTTCTATTTCGTCAGCTGCATTTGTTTTACTCCATCTAACTTCTTGAAATTTGTATATTGCAAGGTGGAAAATGAACATGAAAATATCCCTTAAATTCTCTTAAAAATCATTATCCAAAAACCGATTGAAACACATTCAAAGATTTCGTCAACTAATATGAAATTATTCCAATTTGTCATTTTAATGTATACATGAGAATTTTTGCACTCAGATAATGCATTTTTTAGTAAAAATGAACTACAAGTATTAACTTTGGTACTTTACACTTTTTGCAATGCAAGTGATGTTAGCATAATTTTCACATATGCATATAATGAAACATTAACCAGTAATTCTGTAAATTTTGAAAATCAAAAGTAAAAAATTAGCATCACCATGTAACTTTTTTTTGTGCAAATTGTCGTTAATTCTTTGCAAATTCTTTGAGTTTGCTTTGTGATGTAAAACAATAGTGCTTCAAAATTGGTACAATATACATAAGCAGTGTCAATCGCCAAGCATTTCAAGTTTTTTCCACAGTCCAAGATGTTTAAATACACTGCTTACATGATAATTTTGCAAGTTTTTAGCCTTGAATCTTAACAAAGGCTACCTAAGGCTACCCAAATCTTAAATTGTGTTTCTTAATTAGGTTAATTCTGAACTCTGTTTTCCAGTTTATCAACTCGAAAACAATTCACATTCTGCATTTCTTGCAATTTAAAACTGCATGATTTTTAGTAGCTATGTGCCCAGCTATATTTCTCCACCTCAAATTTGCTTTGTACTCGGAAAAGCACAATACATTTCGTTGTAAAATATGCAATATTAATAAAAATAATCAGTGCTCTCTTATTTATACATATATATATGCACCAGGCTCAAATGATGCTTTAATCCTAACAATAGAAAAAAAATATTGCAAAATGACAACATACCAAAGCTTAAATTGATTGCTTTTCACAGGATCAAAGATGTTATGCGCCTTAAATACAAAACGTTTGAATCTAATCAGTTAATGGCAAATGTTGATTTATTTAATATCACTATTTGATTGCAAATTTTTCAAAGAGTAATGCGCCAATATGAACCCAAATTTTTAAACGACATAAAACACTCCGTACACCTTGAGACCTATGCATGTAATTCTGCACCAAAGGGGCAGTCAACACAAGGCCAGCTCATTAGCATCGCTTTTCATTTCTAAGGACAGTTTGGCACACTCCTGCAAGCAACCCATTCATTGTTCGGCATTTACAGTCATACTTGCAATTTGCGGATTTTGATGCAAGCAACTTATTCGAACATAAGCAATGGATGTTCATGTCTCAAAAAAAAAAATTAAAACAAACTGCACATTGCAAAATTTCACTTTTGCATGCAAAAACCTTGTTTAAAGCAACTGCAACATCACCAAGGATAATGTGAGACTTAACAAAAATTAAACATAAAAAATGAGTGAGGAGGTTGATGAAACAATGCAGTCATGAAAATAAACTTTGCTTTTGTTACATATACAATGAAATAAATTGTACTAAAAAAAAATACCGGGGATACTGTTTCCTGAAGTTATCGGGATGCATTGTAACATTAAAAATTGATTCTTGCTCGAATCATGTCAAACTTACAACGAGTTCATTTTTTTTCATATCGTCTGTAGGCGTGCTATACAATTCACCTAAACCATAACAGTGATTGACAATCGTTTTATATATATATATATATTAACACATATATATGTAACTAGCAGAAGCACTCAAACAAAATGAGATAGTGAAACAAACGCGTCTTCAATGTAAACAAATTCTGCAATTTTCCAGCATACTCGTTAATAACCAATTTCTAAACTTTTTGTAAGCTTAAAGGCATGGCCTCTATAAAGCAATAACACCAACAACAGAGAGATCTCAACCTTTCTTGTCCAGGTACCAGTGTTTCGGAGCAAATTTTAAAACCACTGTAACAATTACCACTGTCAATCCAATCCACGGCGGGACGTTGGCAGCTGTGAACTGATTAATTTTCAATTAATCATCCATAAAAGCCTTCTGTAGCAGTTCAAAACGAAGACTTGAATCTGCGAGCATCTTTTAACAAGCACTTCATACCAGTCTTTTCAGGTTTATGCGCATTTCAAACGTGCAGACTTGTCGGAAAAATAGCTTCCTCGAAGTGGAAAAAAAAATGTTTAGCGGTGATAGAGCGGCTGCAAAGAAAAATGGTTTGATGGCTAAATATGGTTTGCCAGCAGCTGATGCCTGCGGACCACCAGCCATCGCTTCAAAGTGACTATTTGCACACAATATACACATGACTTCAAGAATTTAACTCTGATTTCAAAAGTTGTTGAACGGAGGCATAGCCACTAGACGCCTGTAAACTAGAATCTCCCAGCGGCGCTTGTTCCTCAATGGGACTGTTGTCGAAATGGTCGTTATGATAAGGGCTAGTTGGCAATTCGACCGAAGTGCGACAAGAACTGTTCTTGGATGGCGAAATGCACGAACCTGGATCGGCTGGAACGTAGTGTCCGCTTTCCGAGCTCATCGAAGTTGGCCTGGAAAGGCCAAATCGGCAATAGCCGGTCGTTAAAGAGGAGGAATTAGAAGGCGACCTCTTGTGAGCAGGTTCCGAATCGGCGCTCATGGGCATGTAGCTCACGGTTGGTTCGGCGTCCGTCTCCTCAACTTTAGATGTTGACGGAACAACTACAGGTTGCTGCAGAAGGGAATTATCAATTGTTGGATTGATGCCATATAACGAAGATGCCAAAACATAGCCCTTATTAGTACTCGATTGCGCTGCAGGTGTGCAATCTGCTTCTTCGGGATTCTCCTCGCCTAATCCCAAGACCGAATACCCGACGCTGTTCCGGACGGGCGTGCTTGTGATCGGTGCGCTAGCTGCACTCTGTTGCTTTGAAAAGGCTGGATTTTCTTCTAAATTTGGGATCCCCAATCCAAATTTGGAATACGATTGAGCTGCCTGAGCAGATGATTCTCCCGCCCAACGAGGCGCTTCGTGGCTCCCAGCAGGCATGCCTCCAAATGTAGCAGCACGTGGGTTGTTGACAGCAAAGCCAAACTGTGAATAGGGTGCGGCGACATAGCCACTTGTTCCTTGAACAGGTTGTGGAGACGGTTCTTTTTCATTGCAATAACCAGCAAATTTCGAATAATGCTGCGGGGTTCCGTTTCTACTCGAGCTTGCATCTTGCGATTCTCCAATAGGAGTCAACGTAGGATTGAATAAATTTCCATTTTGCATTTGAACAGCTGCAAGCGTGGGATGCACAGCCATGGGATTCTTCAAAGGATGCTCGCTAAAGACGGAATCTGGCGATTCAGGCACAGACGGTGTCAGCTCCATGCTAGAATCTGAAGACAGGTGGGTTTGGGCTGTAGATGGTCTAGATGAAAGGCTGTCATTGTTTCCACTGGCAATGCTGTCGTTTGCCCAATTGTTCTTCACATGCTGATCTTTAAGCAGCAACTAATGACATCAAACACAAAAAAATGTACTATATCAATATCCGCACAAAAAATCTCCTGTTTTCAAAAAACTTTAAAAGCAAAGCAAATTATTATTAGCCTATCAAAACTAACAACATTATTCTACATTGAAATGTGTGCCAGTGCAACTTAAAATGAACGACATGTAAAGGTTGTTTCCATTATTAAAACATTAAAACGTAGACAAGGTTGGCTTAGAGGTTACGCTCAGCTAACCTCGGTCGGCTATCCTAATAGTGGTTTTTCGTGGTTTCCCACAACCTCCCTCAATCGCCCATATAGGCGGATGTCGGGATAGTTCCCTGACTCTTCCTCTTAAAAATCTGGCCCTTTGGCCCCTGCAACATGGCATGTTATGTGCTGACTGCGGGATAATGCATTGAATTGAAGGCTTGCAAAGACGTTGTATAAGGAATCTTTGGAATGGAATTTTGAAAGCATAGTTGCCTTTTATCGAAAATTACTTGATGTAAATATCATTTGAATTCGGATTCTATGGCCCTCTGCCACAAAGTTGCATCATACCGTATTTACTCGTGTAATGGCCAATCCCAGACGTTAAATTGTTATTTAATAACTCAACATTTACACATGTGAAACATATGACGTACACATAATTGTGAAAGTTCGGATAAGACGTCATTTGGCAGGCCAGCTTGAGAGTTCAACGCCGGTGTCACTATTCTACCTGTAGGCAATTTTGACGACCGGTGCGTGTTCAAACGCTCATTAGTTTGTGGTGTACTCGATGCCGGTGTGTGCAAACGGGCTTATAATTTCAAATGTAGTATTAAATGGGGTGTACTAAAAGTGTATATTAAAGTGAAGATTTTTGTGTAGTGGTAACATCATGTTTCTTGTAATAGCCACACCCATGTTTCGAAGGGTAAAAACTTGTAAAAAAAATGGAGGCTTTTACACGTGTAAATACAGTATATACATTTAAGTCCAGGTGAAAGTCCAGGATCATTTAACGATATTGTTAACCAAGAATTGTATCGAGATAGAGATTCTCATATTTTGCCATCATTCCCAAATTTTACTTTGGGAGTTATATATGTATAAGAACAGATATCTAACCTCTTCTGTAGAAGAGCCACTGCGTGTCGTTTCGTTAGAAATGTTTCTGACTCGTGAAGGGTTTTGCAACAAGCTCATGCTGGGGCTAGACCCGCAAACCCCATCCTGTGCTTCTGAATATTCATTGTGCCTGTCGAGGTTCCTTAAATCGTTTCTGAAGCTATCATAGTCATCCTGTGATTTGCAAACAAAACCAAAACGTGATTAACAAGCATGCCTTAAAATAGCAAACACCGAAAAAAGGCAATTAGAAAAAAAAAGGAATGTGTAAAGAGCAGAATTGATTTCAAAACAATACACATACCAGGCCATTTGGCATTACGACAGTGATTTCCGTTATCTTTTTTATGTATGTCTTGGCTCTGCAATACAAGATTAAACATCGGTAAATAAAATTAAGTTAAATATAAAATTCATATAGAATATTTTTTTTATAAACTAACCTCTTTGTTAGCGCGATCGCTACAAGAAGTACGAGAGTTAAGGCTAACGTGCCACCTAATACTATGCCCAAGACGGCTGGTAACGGAAATGCTGCGAGGGAAAGACGAGATGATTAAAATGAAAATCAACAATTAAAATAGCGACTTTCTTTAAAAATTACATGTAAAACATACGTGGTGAGAGACATGATATTTTTGTGTAATCGCTCCAAGGTCCTTCCAACTTCAATCCATTAACCCAATTGCTGCTTCTGGTTTGTAGCTGTATAACGTTATCTTTGAAACTTGGATTTTCACAATCAAGTGGAACATAAACCATGCTTTCGTAATTGCTAAAGTTGTGATAAACTTTTTCATAAATTGTTCTGTTGTCTTCGGTGTTGGCAGTAACAATTTTAAGTTCCCAAGTCGGATTAGGGCCAAACATTTTATCGAAGCTTTCTGGCTTAATGACAGCATGCGTGCTATTAAAAAGTCGGCCCTGAGGCGGCTCCATCTGGCCAGGAACGCCGACTTTTGTCGTAAAATTCGTCGGTGTAGACCCATTTGAACAACCTTTCTTGTTGCAGGCAATGATGGTAACAGTATAGTTTGCATAGGGAATTACGCCATCGGTTATATTTATAGTGTGAGTGGTTGCTTTACTGCTAAATAAGCCGGCCGTAGGATATCGAACCATTTTGTCGATACCGCCATGTGTATATTTAATTAAGAATTTAGTTATGTTGCCATTGGGAGTATGTGGAGGACGCCATTTGATGAAGAAACTCGTGTTGGTAATATCATACACCTGAATATTGTTGGCTGCATCCAGAGGTTCTGAAAAAAAAATAGTTATTCAGAATGTTGTCCAAAATAATCAAACTACATCAGGACTACAATACATTTCTACAGGGATATTAATTACCTGCTTCATCGGTATGAATAAAAATGGGATCGCTAACTTCTCCGAGATTTTTAAATGTTACTGCAGAAACTTGGACTCGATATACGGACCATGGTTTAACGTCAACAATCGTGGCAGAGTCAACATTTGGACCATCAGCAAATACTCTGCTTGGTTTATCTAATAAAAAGCAAAAAAAAAATATATGATATTACAACAAGAATATTTGAATCAGTGACATTGCAAGCATATGAAAGTACCTAAGCAAGTTTCAGGAAATTCAACAGCTACAGGACAATAGTCGACGTTATATCCCTTGATAATGCCCAACTTTTCTGCACAATCAATTGACCAAGTGATGCTAAATGAAGTGGCTTGTACACCACGTTCTTTTATGGTTTTCAGTTTTCCCATAGCTGCAAAGGAGAATATCAACTTCATTATACTGCTCGTTTTTGGGTTGTTAAACCTAACATCTGATTCAGATGTATTAACAAACAACAACGTACTTCCGTTGTATGAGATGATACATGTATTCCACAGCATGTCGCTTGAAAGGGTTTGTCCAAAAGTAGCCACCCCAAAATGGTGATACGGTAAATTATTTTCAATGGGCACAATTAGATTGGTTGTATCATTTTCAGTAATGATCCAGTTCAAAATGCCTCTGTCGTTTTTGTTAAACTGATTTAGACTAGATGCTTGAAATAAAACGTAATGCTTGATGTGTGTGGAATTTTTTGGCGCAACCCACGATACGTTGTATGCAGTCTGGCTAACTGCAATTACAGTAAGGCTTTTCGGTTTCTCGAGCACTGGAAAACGGAGGGAAAAATAATCAGACGATGTGCAAAGCAAGCACAAAATTGTCTTCAGCACAATATAGACACTAACTTTGATCTTTTCTATTCAAGGTTATTTCCGTAGTTTGGTTCGAAAAACCAATCGCATTCTTGGACCTCAGAGTAAACTTATACGATTTATAAAAAGAAAGGCCACAAAATGTCGTAGACCCTTTCTCCACTTCCGTGCAATTGAAGATATCCTCCCTCTCAAGAGTGTCAACGGTGGTTCCTGTTACTGTATAAGAGAAGTCTGGGCCATTTTCCTCCCATTCTTTAATGCCCTGATTTATTTAAATATCATAAATTAATAACAGTTTAAAAGCAACCCATGCCAAATAAAATTTAAAACTGCTCATTGTAGCCTTACCTTCCAATAAAGGGTTATATCACGATTTAAGAAAGATGAAATTACTTGAAAGCTACCAAGAGCAATTTTCGGAGCAGCTTCGGGTACTGTAATTATTGAAAAAGTAATTTAGATATTGAACATAATTTGCCCACAACAATGGAGAATAAAATATTTACCATCTGGTTCCGTGGTAACATTGATAAAGGCTTCAGGACCCCACATTGATTCGTCTTTTGGATCGGCGACATTTGACAAACCGGAAATGGAAAAGTGGTACCACGTGTTGGGCTGAAGCTCAAAGAAATCGACTTGTGGCTCCTCCACAATCTTTAAAGAAATAGAGAAAAAATTAGCTTCAACAAAAACCTACCTGCAAAACCTAATGATCAAAATTGCATGTTAATAAATTCACGATTCCATAATGCCAACCATTTACGAACTTTCCAATTAATGAATTCATTTCAGTTTTGTTGCCTACACACGTATAGACCGAATATGCATTTGCTTTTTATGAATTATTCTATATTTACAAGTTAATGAGATCATGTGCTACTGTCTGCCACTTTTGTAAAACCCACGACCGAACATTTAGCACCAGGCCACACTAGGCTGGAAACGCGCGTTTGGCTAGCCTCAAACAGACCATCAAATTTAATTTAAATTCTAGAATTATAAAATTTGCACATTAATATCTCGTGTGAAAATTCTTTTTTAATTAAAAGCCTGGTTTGAGGCTAGCCGAACGCGCGTTTACAGCCTAGTGTGGCTTGGGGCTTACAGTCGGGGTGGTCCAACTTTGCATACCAAGAGGGCTTAAGGTGCGCAAAGGTACTTAGCCCCAGTACTCGTGGGCCACACATTGAACAAATTAACATATCGTAAATTAAATTTTATCATTCCCATCCTAAAGTCGTTAAGTGTTCAATAGAGGCAAATTTAGTTAAATAAAACCATAATTTAGTTATATTTAACGAGACTTGCCTCTATTGAATACTTATCGTAAATTGAATAATGTAATCGAATGCTGCCGAGGGCCGCCAAAAAATTCTTTGGAGGCCGCGAGTTAGGCCACCCTGATTTATTCAACACCTTCATATGACATGTTCTAATAGGATGATTAAATTGCAAAATATCTTTGAAATGGAAGAAAAAAATAATAGCATTAGCTAAGAATTCATTAAACTAAGTGACTGAATTTACGGGCGCACAAACTGTACTGTTCCATTACAGTTAGGAACAAATTGTCCATGAAGACGATTTTTCCTAGAATCTAATTGTTCCCAAACAGATAAAATAACCAGAAACAATACACCCAAGTTCCACATAATTTGTTGTCAACATCCATAAAAATTTCATTAAAACATTGAACACCAATGTGAGATTTACACAATTAACAATTTGAACCAATTTTGTGAAGACATACAATGCAATGAACTCTTAAAACCTTCTTTAAAATCTAAAAATATCTTAACTATAAAAATAACCCAATAAACACCGTCAAAGGAAATGCAGCACTAAGCTCAACATAAACAATTCCAAGGTTTCCAAGAATAGCCAGTTCACGAATGTACTAGTACATAAAAGACCATTAGTTTCATTAATAACTAACTACAACCTGGTAGCAATGTTTGAAGGTGATAAATTTGGCAGAGTCACTGTACATGTAATGTATAATGCAGCATCACTATCAACTATTTCATGATATGACTTCTTACCAGAATATTTGTATGCCTCACCCATTTCGTTGTAAGTATATTTTTTTCTATTATCAAATTCTTAAGCTAGTTTTCATTTGTAAAAAAAAGTATGGCTTCTTCACATCAACACTTGTGCATGCAAGTTTCCTCATTCGTCTTGGAAACAAGCCAAGGTTAAAGAAGGGCGCCGTAAGAATAAAAATGGATCCCAGCTTTATAACATAGCCGCCCACTAATTCTAAAAAAAAACTATCAACACATGTCATGACTGGTTGAGTCAAATGCTTACTTGTGGTGTAAAGTTTCATAATTAGAATTTGGGCAGTATTTGGAATTTAATTTGGGAAAATGCTTGCGGTTAAATAACCATTCAATGAAAAACTTTATTTAAAGGATGAAAAATAAGCTATTCTTACCACTTCTTTAGCTGTTAAATTCCACTTGGATATGTACCTCATTCGGTAAATAAGTTTCGGAGCTCCAGATATCGTCATTGCCATTGGAGGCGACCATTTAAGTGAAAGGCTACGCCTGTCTAATGAAGTAACTTTCAAATCTATAGGTTCCTTAGGACGCACTAGAATTAAAATGGAGAAAAACATCTTCAATATCAATTGTGCAATTAAATACTAATCTTCATCAGTTCCAATAATTTTACAGGTTTTTTTTCTCTGTCAACACTTTTGATGTAATTTTAACAAACAATGGCTAAAAAAGCTGTTAGTATTAAGAATTTTTTATTATTAAGACTCTCTACAATTATAAACTTTACAGACTTATTTCCATGAAACGTAATACACATATACATAAACGAAAAATGTAAACACATTATAGAATATTTATGATAGGTCCTTGTACATTTCATTGATTCCTATTTCCCAAAAATTATAAACTTTACTGACATATTTCCATTAAATGTAATATACATATATTTAAACTTAAAAAATAAAATAAATAATAGAATATTTATGCTAGGATCTCGTACATTTCATTTGTTCCTATCAGTTTCCAAAATTAAATAAAAAAAAAAATTTAGAAAAAAAGGCTTATTCTGGTATGCAACTCTCTTAACTGCAAATTGTGTCAACATCACGTGTTTTATTTTATCGCACTGTAAAATATCCACCACGTAGTCTAAGCGTAGTTCAGTTAATAAAGATTGGGTTGTTAATAATAAAAATTTCGCTCTCCTTTGTAATATTTACAACCACTTTGAAGATGGAACGAATTAGCTTATGTTATTCTAATAACCCTATAATTTGCAATAAAGTTGAGGCATAACAATTATTGTTCCATTGTTCAGTCCATGACTAGGTTAGTTTACAAATTCTATCTTGTCTGTATTGGGACAAATTCCCAACAACGGAAAAGCAGAGTAGTCAAGTACTTGTTTTCCGACACATGTCCGCGCTACGCTTCCATACGAGTCGCCTGCAAGTATTCCACTCAAAACGCTGTTTATAATTGGCCCGTTCGACAAAAGATCAGTGTTTTTGCGCACAATATGACATATCAGAAGGTCTTCGAATGTGTCATATTGAAAAATAAACAAAATGTGTGCTGTACTTCCATAAATTTCTCTGAATTTTATTTCATTTAAGACAAGATAGAAATTGCGAATGGATCCATTATATCAATAAGAATAACAAATGAAATTGTATATTATCATATTCTGGAATTATGCTTACCTCTGCTATGATGTTGAACCTGGTACTTCCAGATAGAGCTGCCAAGTGGATTTACCCCAGTCATTTCAAAGATGAATTTATCTTTGTAAATATCATACCAGTCGTTGCAATTAATGCAGGTACTAATTGTAAAATTGCATCCATAGACACCAAAACCTCTCGACTTTACGATACATGGATTGTGTTTCCTGTTGGCAAAAAACATAAGATTAGTTTGCATACAAGTTTTATCAAATTGAAAACCGAGGCAAAGCAGTAAGAAATGCACGTACAACATTCCATTGTACGAGGTTTTCACTAAAGAGTAATTGGTTTTCACTTGATTGGGGGGTCTTTTCCACGTGCAGTCCAGGTATTCCAAGTTTACTGATAGACAGGAAAAATTTTCAACTTCGAGCGGTTTATCTGGAAAATAAAATAAAAAAGACACTTAAAGATGGAAGGTATGAACCATTTTCATGTAAGATAGCACATGCTAATGTGAAATTTACGTACATCCCACAGAGAATCTAACCATACAAAGTCCAGCCTTTTCTTGACCAATGACACATTTACGTAATCCAGAATTGTCGATTTTGGCCTCTGTTAAGGATAGTCTCAGTGTATTCGAATCAATGATCTGCGAAGCACCTTTCGACCAATTCAGATTTTCTGACGTGAAACCACTGGATTCGTTCAAAACGCAATCCACGTATGTGCTATCACCAACTTCGAGTGCAATATCGAGGTTATGGGTTACATCTGATAAAAGTTCAGAAAGCAAATAAGTATTAAAAACACAAAAACCCACAGTCTACTAATTTACTATTCACAATTAAGTCCATGAGTTTATTTCACAATATTTTATTCTCTGTTAATACAACGTTAACTAAAGAAAGAAAATGCGGCTATTCGAGCAGCATTTTAAAAATAATTTCTGCACAAATACTTACTGGTTCCTGGAGAAATGCATCCCCCATATTTGGATTTGTGAATTCCTTTCACGCCAGTCAGCAATAAAATCACGAGCGTTATGATGGCAAATGTACGCATGGCTGAAAGGTGAGAGGTTGCCATGACAATCACCGAGTTTGCTCTAATCTGTCCAACATCCCCACTGAAAATAATCAAAAACAGAAATTACGGTTAAAATATCACTTTGAATCATAACTTTATTTTACAGTTCTATAAATGCTATCACATATATCAACTATAAAAGTTAACCTTCATCAACATGCGTGCTACAAGTCCACATAACAACACCATTATCAAGTTTGTAGTTAAGCACGTAATCCAAAAAGCTATAAGATTAGAGATGTGAATGACATTACCAAACTATGCCTTCAATATTAATTGAAGGCATGTTGACATTGAAGGAAAAGTTATGAAACTCCTCAGAAATATAAAATGAAGGTTCTAACTGTTTTATACAACCAACGATATAAACATTAATATAATAACCTCGAATTAAAACCTGGTCTGTCATGCTAGTGCTATCATTTTTATGTGGGGGAGGGAACATCATCTGAAATGGTGTTCACAAGAAGGTGGAATTCCCCTTATTGCCCTATATCTGCCAGTTATTGTCCAAATTAAACACAAATGAATGTTTGGCAATTTGATTTACTGGCAACACATGTGTTATAATTCAATAACAGTCAACGGTGAGAGATATTCTGTATGGGGTATGAGAAATAACAATGGCCTGTTCACATTCTAATATGCCATAAGGCTTCATGCAAAATAAACAATATCTGGAAAGCAGCAAGGTTGTGTTATCTGCACTGAAACTGGGAGATCAAAAAGGCAACATTCTAAAATAATTTAACACAACAAAACATCATTTCCAAAATAAACACTACTTGTAAACGTTGTCATATGAAGTGGATGCATGTAGAGTGGCGCATCTTGCACATTGCCATTTAGGGTAAAACACGCTGAAGCATGGATAAGAGGATGGATGGCATGGCCCTGAAATGCAGCGTTTTGATTGGTTTCCCGATGGCGGGAATTTCCGATCGCCTAATCGGAATGCTGCATTTCAGGACCATGCCATCCATTCTCTTATCCATGCTTCAGCATGTTTTTACCCTAAGGCAGCGGTCGGGGAACTTTTTTAACCATTACCCCAAAATATTTTTACGTAAGTCGCTGTTGGGGGGGGGGGGGGG
>JAQGCC010000474.1:0-36278 GCA_034698905.1 Xestoiulus laeticollis
AAGCCGTGACGACAGAAATCATGACTTTTTTGGGCATCAATGTCGCGGCTTTATTGGCTCCGTGAGAACGGGGCTTACCTGCAAAATATTGATAGGGAATTCCGAAATTTGTTGCTTCACGTGTGTGTCAAAAATTTAAATATGTTCTTCGGAATAAATTGTCCGGAAATTTGGTGCAATTTATTTCGGCCGATACATTGCCTCGTGTGTGGCCGGCTTAAAGGTCCCCACCCAGACTACCTAAGGCCATGGTCCAACAACATCTTGACCATGTGCAGGGTTTCGTCGGCCGACTTCTTGCCCAGCAGAAAGACGACGTGCAGCACGGTCATCTGCTGGGTGGCCGTCCGGACGCGTGCGTCGGCACCGCACTGGATCAGCAGCTCTAGGAACTTGATGTCGTGCAGCGCCGCCTGGTGGATGGGGTAGTACTCGTCGTAGCAGGCGTTGATCTCCAGCGACCGCTCGGAGACCAGGAACTTGACGCAATTCCAAGCCCCGCGTTCGCAAGCCAGGTGGAGCAACGGCTGCTTCTGCTGCCACGGAAGCCAGTTGTCTTCGCCCTGCTGCATCAGCAGTTCGAGTATCTCGACGTGGTCTCCGTCGATGGCGTAGTAGATAGCAGACTGCAGCTTATCGCTGGAGCGATCAGCGACGCCTTCCACGTTGGCACCTGCCGACCGAGAAAAGTATGTGGTGACGACGTGCCTCTAGCCGCATCGATGCAAACCAAAATACGAAGGCGCCACCTACCTCTCTGTTCGCAGCTCTGGTTGTGAGGGCCGGGCCAGCACATGCGGGCCTCCGTGTCCACTCGGGCGCCGTGCTTCAACAGCAGCTCCACAATCTCCTCGTACCCCTTGAGGCAGGCAATGTGCAAAGGAAGGCTGCACACTCCGCGATTGGCGTCGCAGCCTCTGGACACGACCCATCGTACGAATTCCGTGTTGCATTGGCCCACGACCACCTGCAAAAGGTTGTAGCCCTTGCCGTTGGTCACCAGCAGGATGTTGTCGCTTTTGGGGATCTGTATCAGCAGGACGTCCAGGCTTTGCGGCGTGGTGAGGGGGTTGTTCTGCAGAGCCTCGAGCACGGATCTCACTATGCGGCGCGTGTGGTCCGACACGCGACTGGAACTTCCGGCCGACAGGAGACGAGATCCTGTCTGAAAGAAACCGGACAGCAGGCTACCCATTGTCAGGTGTCACATGATTCGTTGACGCTCCTGAATCGGGAGAAAATGAGACAGTTGGCGTTTATTGTTCCAGAAAGAGAAAACTAGAATAAACTACGACAAATACCATGATAGCCTAATACATTTATAAACTATGCCGTTTGACAAAAAATGGCATAACTGAGAAAATATATTGAGACGAGATGGACAAGACTATACGATAATTTTAAAGCTACGTTGTCTCAATACGTTACGGAGCACCTTTGTCTTTAGAAGTCTTAATCGTGACTCGAACAAATTTTGAACACTTTCAAGCATATTTTTTACCGTTTTCCCGAATCATTCGAACAAGCTCAATCATGCATGGTGACCCGGATGTTTCAGCGTATTGAGAACGCGACACATTCCAGAATTGTGTAATATATGGCCAATTTGGGTTTGGCTATGTTCCGTTCGGTTAGGTCAAGTCAAGTTCGGGCTGGATGTTTTTTTTTTAGTTAGATGTGCAATAATCCTAGATTCCCAATACAATGACATCGATCTGACTGTCTCTACTGTTTGTAAACAAATAGAAGAAGAAAATTCCCATGTTGCCAAATGAAGTTCTTTCAACGTAGCCAACAAGAAACACGTTCTACCCTCTAATGTCACATTATTTTACGCTCTAAACTGTTTATCATTCCTAGACTTAATGGGGAAAAATTACGATTCCTAAAGTTGACATCCACAAACGAATTCACATCGCTTAATTAACCTCGATTAATTATCAACATCGGTATCATCGTTCAAACCACCCAACAAGGCGCATCCAATTAATAATTAATTACTCGTCATTAAGTTGCAGGCACGGTCCAAATAGAGGTTGGAGGTTTAAGGTTACATCAATTGCAAAAATAACAGCTGTTAGTGGTCGGCAATGCATCTGCCAGGATTAACTAACCCAGAAGAGATTTCCAGCGACGAGCAGATATCCGAAAACTAACATCAACGACATTCGCAATTTTATATTTAGAGAATATTAATTTGCGTAAATTAGAACGGAAATCTAATATTCGAGAATTCCATCATCACACATTTGGCAAGCAAAAGCTAGACGTTAGAGCAATCCGACAACGAAAGCGAAGCTAATGAAGGATGGTTTAACAGAGGCACATGAAACAATAATTAGTTATTCATGCATTGCACACAAAATAAATTAAAATGACGTCTTTCATATTTGATTAATTCCAATTTGAAAAGGTCAAATACGATCACCTGAGGTAGACTCCCGCCATCTTTTTTGCGCTTGCGCATCCGTATAGTCGTATTCGATTCTGTACAGTGGATATTCGGCAGTAGCCAAAGCGCTTTAGCAATGCTTGTTATCAGAGCTTTCAGGGAGATGATATGGGGAAGTTCACAAATGACTGTAAATTCCGCACATGGAAATGTGGCCAATTTGAATTAAGTTCAGGGTCAATTAAATAATAATACTTTACCGTTAGCATGTAAAAAGAATACACAAAATACGAATCAAGGGATTATTGCCCCTAAAGAGAAAAAAAAAATCCTGGTCAAAGGGGCTGTACATAAATGACAGATTTTAAATAATTGACCAAAAATCCAGCCGATAGAATGACAGAAACCAATAAGACAAATAGAATTTTAGACCAGGCCGGTAACCCAACTAATCCAAATCCAAATTGGCCATGCATGTACATTAATATTATAAAATATTTTGGTGTGCGGCCGGAACTCTAACGGTGTGAAAACATCCGGTCAGCACACATAACGTAACATTCGAGTCACTCCCAATTCAATATCCATTGATTGAATTCCAACGCCGAATTGATGGCAAGAAAAATGACCAGTAGTATGTGCCGGAATATTCTCGTAGCTAAATCGAGTGGTTTGAATGACAAGTTAAGCCATAAGATTTGGAAAATTAAACCACACAAAATGTCCCATATTTCACACATTTCCTAGCTGGCACTTCTATTCAGGCACTTACCCTAATCTATAGGGATTCCAAACAGGGCCATAACACTCCATTTCTTGATCTAGCTAACCCAAATAAGGTACAGGCAAATTAATCTTCGTATGCGCAATTATCGGCTAACCTCATTTTGGTTCAAGAAATAATCAGACGTAGCAATGTCTTTGGATCGGATACTTATCTGGAAATAAGTAATTTACAACAGATTTATTCGTGGTTTTTACATGGTTTTAAAGTGAAAATATTACGAGTTCACCTTAAAAAGATTTTGCGAAACAAAAAAATCGAAATTTCGTTACGTTAAATAAATATCCCATTTGAAATCGTTTTAATTGTTACAATGTTCGCAGCGCTTCATCAGTTTCATTAATGACTTCTAAATGACCGGCGTTTAGCACAAACGTTAATTTTTTATGCCGATTTTCGGTCTTTGGCGCAATCGCCAAAGTATACTGGGGGTGGGGGAAATTCTCCAAATTGCTTACAAAACTTTGTATAATACATATATAAAAAATTTGAATAATCGAACCGTAGGAAAATGTAAATTGATTCTTCGCAAATATTTTTTTTTTCAGTTTCCTAATTTAGACTAACCCTTGATTCGTGGACAAATGACGTAATATATTAATTGTATAATTTCAAAAAAATTAAAAATAATAACACGAGAGCAAAAAATTTGAATGTAATCTGTGACGGGTTAATACTAAGCCAAGATCCCAGCTTTATAACCACGCCGTTAATACCTTCCTTTTCTTAATTATATTTTATCGTTATTTTGTATCAAAAGGTGGAATGCCTGGTTTTCGCCGTTAATATACATGGCAAAAGTAAAGTGAGAGATGAACGCCCTTCAGAGATCCAAAAACTACTAAAATGTCTGCTGGCAAATAAAACAAAGCAGACCCTTGACTTACACCGAGTTTGATTAAAAATCAAATGTTTTTCAATTTTTTTTAAGGCAAGACAACAATAACTAAATTATTGCCGTAAAAAATCACCCTTTCCATGGAAGAATTCGGAGCGATTGGATTTAATTTCATCAAATATTACCAGATGAAGTAATTTGATACAAGAATGAGGAAATCGCTCGTACATTTCTGAAACAAGAAGGGCGTTCATTCGTCAAAATGTGTCGATGACTAGCAAGTAAAACATAATGCACGAACAGCCGTTTCGGATGTGGCGAACCCATCTCGCGTTGAATTGAACGAGACGTGATTCCTATTATTTGGGACACGGATTAGTCGGAACGAGAATTTTAAGGCATTGGACCCATAATTGAGCCAAAGCATTCCAGTTCCTATTTGTCCTGAAAATACGAAATCCGCCATATTTCAAAGCGAGAATGGATCCTCTCGCAAAATCGTTCGTAATAAATACGCGTGGCATTCGAGACTCGTCCAAAATCACGACAAAACGAAAAATGATAAAACGATGATATGCTGGAATGGATCGACTCGACCCTTTTGTCGGTGATCGCATCCGACTTTGGCTGCCGTGCACGGAATGGTTCTCGTTTTTTTTCCCTCCGCTATAATATAACTGTACAGGGGGCACCCAAAACCTGCTCGAATGTAATTTCGTATGACGTGCATAGCTTACGAACTAAAATGATATTTTGGCTAAAGTTGCAATTATGCTCGAATCATTTCTTTCCGCACTGCGCTTTTAACCTGTCTAGTTCCGCTTGGAGGGTCTGCCGTTGGGTTTTTTCCGCTTCGACCTCGTTGGAAAGCTCCGTTATTCGCCGGCTGGTTAACACTTTGAACGTGTCGATAGAGTTCCGGAGGTCCGCACACTGAGAAAAGGAGCGAGTTGTTAGCGAGAAAAGTCAAAGACGCTAAACGACGAGTCTCGGAAAGGCGTGTCTTACCTCGCGCTTCAGCTCCAGGTATTCGCTTTTGAACACGCAATTATCTCTGACGAAATTGTAAAGCTTCGCTAATTCGGCCAGAGTGGGTTCGCCAGTTATGGATGGCAGTTGCGGCGCATCCACCGTAGTCGTGGACGTCGTTAAAGACTTCTCGGTTTTTGACAAGTCTTTTCCATCCGCTAAAAATATTCGGAAGAAAAAAATAAACCCGAGACGCAGAAATGAAGAAAAGAAAGATGGCCGTGATGTCTCTTACTCTCGTTACTGTTTAACGGCTTGAGTTTAATTGGTGAAGTCAGAGGCGGCGTAGGCTTTCTAAAGCAATTCGAAGAAACCCTGTTTGAATGTTTGTCTTCCACCTCGCTGGATTTCAGCGCGCTAACACGGGGCACAGGTTTCTCGTCAGCCTCGGGAATGCTGTCCTATAAAAAAAAAACGAAGTCGTGTATCGCGTTGGCCTCGAGTCCACTTTTACCGTTGTTCGAAATCATGCATTATCATTCAAAAAAATTATCTCGAGCACCTGTCGAGTTCTACAATTTGAATTTCACAGCTTTAAGAGAAATCATCTGTTCAAACATTTGCTTCCTTACTTTTATACTCATTATTTCATTGAAGACGTGACTATTTCTCTTGACGGCTTGAGTCTTCCTCAGCTCCCTCATCCAAGGCATCTCGGGTTCCCCGGCCTCGCCGTTTTCCTTCTCGTGCAACCCGTTATTCTGCATTTTGGCAAACGTTCGACACAATTGTAATTGCGAGTGGCAAATAACTTATTGCTTTTTCGGTTAACTCGGCAGTAAGTTTCACAAATATAACGTTTTTCCAAGAATAACTGAATTATTTTTTATCTTGTTGATAACTTTTGATTATCTGAATTGACCTCAGCTGTCAGATGCTTCGAAAAAACTAGAAATTTACGACTATCGCTATCAAAAAGTACTCACGTTATCGCCCTTTAGAAACACGTGGGAAGGAGGCCTCCTGTTTGGATTCTTGGCTCGCTGGGCAGTCAAGTGGACCAATTTTTCGGAAGACGTTTCCACTACATCTAAATCCGAATCATCTATAAAAGAATCGGGTTTTCTGGATTCCGATGTTCGGTAGCTTACCGGTTTAAGACAAACGAGACTTACTCGATATGTTGTCTGGCCTTGGAAGTTCGATTCTAGGTGCCACGTCGCCGAAAGCGACGTCCGTGTTGGCAAGTTGAGAGGAAGGTTGAGCAGACGGAGAGTTGACCGAACCGCCGAAATTAGCCGAGATGCGACTTACGGCGACCTTTTTCATGGGGGGTGGAAGCTGAGGTTTCTTGCTGGGCAATGGGGGCACGGATCGATCGATTTTCTCCTCTGCAAACAACAACAAAGTTTTGCGTCCCAAAAATTGTCGAGAGTATTTTTGTATCGAACTTTCCGCTCATCTGCAGTCTGAATTGCGGATCCGTTACCTTTCTTGGGGATGTCGGGTGGCAATCGCTTGCTTGATAATCCTCTCGGCAAGGACGAAACCCTTTCCTTGCGAGTGGGTGAGCTCACGTTTTCAGATTTGTCTCTCCAGTTCACCGATCCGTCCGTCGCATCCCTCTCTGGTTTCGGCGGCCCTTTAGCGATGACGGGCAGCTTTTCGGGTCTTTCCGGTTTCTTGGGCTTAGACTACATTTTGATAAACGGAAGATTTCACAATGGGACAACGTACTTTCTCACAAAGAATTAACTCCGGCCATTTCCCAAACAAATCTCCGGACGTTTGGTACTCACTTCATCGATGACGATGAGCTGCACAAAATTGTCGGGAAAGACGCCGACATTGCCGTTCAACTCTCCTTTCCACCAGCCCACGTCCTCGGCGTCTTTTGATATGATGTTGATGGTGTCGCCTTCCTTCAAGGAAAGCTCGTCATCGTTTTGAGCTTCGTAGGAAAATAAAACAACAGCCTGTTCTTTCCCTAGAAACCCAATTTCTTAAGGTCAATAATTAGGTACGGAAAACCATTATCAACGCTCCGGTTTTAACCATTTCATCGCCGGACAACCTCATACCTCGTTTTGGAGGAAGTTGAGGTGCATCGACGCTACTCGTGACAACTGCATTCGAAAACGGTGATTTCTTATTCACGGGCGATGCCTAAGAGAAAACAACAATGCTCATGCAGTTTTCTGTACTCCAAACTGGCCAAGATTCACAATAACGGGGATTACCGGTGGCTTTGGCTCCAGAACGCTAGTAGCGCGCAACTTGATCTTCCCATCCTGAAAGATGTTTCCGTAGCCCACTCCCTTGATGGGCCTCGGCTTGATTTCGGCAATGGCTGCACAAAAACATGAAAAAAGTCCGTTCGCCAAATGCTCGTTTTTGAACTGACCGATACCGAAAGAGTGCGGGGAAATCTCGCCTTACCTTCCTGAGTCAAGACTGTTTCCGATTTCGGAGGCGCCGTTTCTTGCTCCGCTTCGATCGGTTCCACTTCTTCCACAAAGTTGGAGGGAAAGACTCCAGACTTTCCGTTCACGACACCCTTCCACCTGTTTGGATTTTTTTTTTTCAGTGAGGGAACATTTCGCAATTCTTTACATTTTTCCAGCATTTAATTCATGCCATATGCTTACCATCCTTCTTCTACCTCTTCTACTACATCTATGATTGTGTCCACCTCTAATGCCAATTCGTCATCGTTGACCGGCTGATAGCTAAACAAAACTTTGCACCTTCTCTTCTTCTCTGTTTTAGGAAAAAAATGTCACAATTTTCGCATGGGCACATTTTTTTTAATTGCTACATTCTCAAATCTTCCGGCATATTATTGAATGCGTTTATATTTACTAAGCTGAAAAGAGCTAGAGGCCGGAGCCTCATAAAAAAAATTAATAATGCAACTTTTAAAAAAATAAAACCCCTATAAACTCTCTTTTAGAGAATTTATGCCGAGATGTAAAATCCGAGCAATAAATTGTGATTTATTATCTAATCGTTTTATTATTCTAGTTCTTTTACGGTAAAAAAGCCGGTGGAATGTCACGCATGCAGCCGGATTTAGACATAGAATTAATTTATTTATAAAGGAATAAAACCGGACGATACTCGTGAGACTAATGTTTTAACGACCCACCTTTTCTGAAATTAACGTTACTGTCTGTGGTGTTCATGTTTCCGACAATTTTAGTTGGGCTTTTGGGATCTGATGATGTGACAATCTGTAAAACAATTAAACAAATTATGAACACTTCCGATTTTTTTTTAAAAAAAACAACAGTTGGCATATGTGGAAATTTTATACCCTACGACAATTTAGATACAAAACATTAGGACCAAAGAACTACCATAGTGCAAAATTACAACTTTTCTAAGCTTATTTCTACTGCATTTCAAACAAGTGTCTTTTAAAATACTTCAAATACCGTGTCTGAATTTATATCTGACCTTGTGTTTGATTATAAACTGATGACAAGGGTAATGAAGAGGATAAACCTCTTAAACGCTTTCGTGAAGGATATCAAGGAAACTTAAAATTATGTGTGCCGGATAAGCTTATGATCCACATTATCTGAACCTATCCAACTAGATTGCATATAATGATCTTTTAAATGCTGTAATTGTTTATAAATTATTGCAATGTATATTTGAAAATCTCAAATATGCCAACGGGAATTGATAAGAAAAAATAGGAATGACATAGTGGCAGTCAAAATATAGCAAATTTTGCTTCAAAAGTAGACGTACAACTTCTTAAAACATGAGGAACCTCGGTTATTGTGAATAAGCAGCAGTCTATTTTGCAAACCAGATTATGAAAACAGGGAAGCCAAACATGGCGAAGGGAAGTATTTCCGTCACAAGAATCCAAATCAAGAAAACGACCTATAAGCTACTGCTGCTCGTATGTTCGGCAGAACCTGTGATCCGTATTACTAGCCACACACAGTACAAAGGGACAGAAAAAATGTCATATGGATTAAAGCAAAGTTGTGAACTATCCTTACTCGCTTTGATCTCCATCCAAAGACACAAATCAGGAACCAACGCCAATAATCGGTCAGGGTCGACCACAAGAAATTCAGCATATTATTCAAACCTGAATTCAACTCGGGACAACCGAAAGGTCGTGTTATTCATCCCGTTTATGGCGATACAGCTTTGCTTATCACCTCGAAAGCTTCGATCCAATATCGCAAAGTGGGGGCACAATGCGACCAAACTAAAAGTGTATCAAATAGGTCGCGCCCATCCTGTCAAAAATTCAAATCATGGGAAATGAAATGTATTCGGGAAGCCATCCGTGCGAACGCAAAATCAGCGGCGTGTTACGCCATGCATCGTTACATTTATTCGGTGAATAAAACCGCTATTAACTCGCAAATTTATCACGATTGCTGACTAAAACGCTCATTAATCAAAATGCATAAGCTTAGATAAAAGATGGCTAAGGGGAGACTCAAATGCCAGCCAATGCACCGAAACAAATATTTGATTCGAAGCAAATACAAGTAGACCTACGGGAAAAGTTTTTAATTTGTGTGTGCAAAAAAACAACAACATTTTTATCAGTTTAAGAACATGTTTTTAGTAGCACAAAAATGCAGAAGACAAATTCATAAATTCTTTGCTGATAAATTCCATTCATATAAGCTTATCACTGGCATTTCTAGATGGCACTATGTGTCACACCTTTTTTTTATCCAGCATTGTTTGTTTAACCTGATTCAACGTAACTGACTATAAAAACAGGTGGAACAAATGCAATAGAAACATCTGACATCATCGTGCCTTAAAAAAAAAACTGAAAACACCTCTGTAGTGTTTTTCAAACGGATGCAATGATGCAAACTTGAGCATTTGAAATGCCACAGATCTTTATAAAGTTAATAACAAGGAAGTATAACATTTTTATAACACCAAATGCTATTTTTGGAAACTAATTTTATGGCATAAGTTAACAAGCCACAAAATTTGTGTAGAGAACTACATGTATATCGAAAGCTCGAATTCTTGGATTTGTAATTCGATAATCTCAAAAAAAAAAATAACTCGAGCATTTAATTAAAGAGACGGATCCATGACAACAACAACAAAAAAGATGCAAGAACAGCTCCATGTATTAAAAGCTTAAAATGTCACAACAGCCTTGACAGAAGTTTGCGTATACAAACATTTTTTAAAGTGGGTCGTGATATAAACATGTGCAGAATAGGTAATTTATTTCGATCGCAGTCATACTTACTCATCGCACGGCCATAAAGCCAAATGAGGAAAAATGTGCGTGGGCGGTTCATGAATATCTTAGCACATTTGTTGGTTCCGGCTTAATGTGCAATGTCAGACAGTCGTTTATTAGCGAAAGTGTTTAAATCCACCATCATTTCGCCTAATAAACCCATTTTCTACCTCATTTTTGGCCATTTAATAGCTCCCCCTACACTTAAACATTCATGCATTGCAGAGTGCTACACTGACCTACTGATATTGAACTCAAAAAAGCGTGAGTGTATTAAAAAAAACACATCGAATTCACCAGAAATGAACACTATACGGTTTTTGATTTCGAGTAAAGCTATTGCCAGTACCTGTCATGCAAATATAATGTGATCTTGGAAGTCTACGTGTTTGCAACGGACAATGTTGCCAAATTTGGGATCTGATTAACGACTTAATACTCGATTATGTAAAATGTTACGAAGTTTTTGGATCAACCAACCTTAACAAAGTTATCTGGGAAAACTCCTTTCAATCCATTTAGCTCGCCTTCGTACCATCCATTGTCTGCCTGAATTACATTTGTGATAACATCGCCTTTCTTGATGGTTAGCTCATCATCTTGTATGGCAGAATAATCATACAGGGCTTCAACTTCTACTGAAAGCAAACAGAAACGCTGCATTACGGACCTTGGCATAACTTATTGTTGGAACTGTAGCAATGTGGGTATTATAATTAGACGAAAATGTGTAAAGAAACATTTCTATTACGACTAATTGTCTACACAATAAGTCTTACTGTCGATTAAGCGTGCATATACTTATATTTGTGGCATTAAAATGCTAATAAACATTAACGTAAGTATCCCGATTACATTCAAAAACACTTTTTACACTATGTGTCATCTATTTATTCAAGCGTAACTTAAAATAGTTGACTTATCAAGGCGTGAATCAACATAACATGTAAGGTCTATCAATTTACCAAATGCAAAGCTCTTATTTACACTCCCCGAAGAACTTAATAAAGTCGTAAGCGAATGCTATAGGTAGCAACATACAAAAATGTCTAGATTTACCTATGATTTCCAACGTTTATCGACTATCAAAGCAATATAAATCAATTCTTACTGTAGCCATTTTTCGTGTAGAAAATAAGTTACCAAGGATTCTGTCACTAGTTAAACATTTTGCTTATCAGTTGCAACTGGCAAGTAACCAAAAGTCCGGACGCACCCATTAGGAAATGCTCATCACGGGCCTCTGATCCTGACCCCAGATGACCTTAGCCTCAATCGACGTTGTTGTGGATCGATTTGACAACTCCACTTCCTTTATCTATCAACTTTTCAAAAGCTCGAAAAAACTACCGGCATTTCAATTGCACAACCGCAGTAATGAAATGGTCCTCCGGGTGTTATGTTATCAAAAACTTTTACATCGCTTAGAAGATTACGGTTTCTACGTTTTCGCCATTTGAAATCATGACACCTCGTTTTGTCAAAAAGCAAACATTGGGACTTCGGGAGCAGTACCCCAATTGCATTTTTATCAGACGTGTGGAGATAAATGCTAAGAAACGCGAACTGTAGGGTTTCGTTATACTCATTCCAAGATACGGTGAATGCAGATTATAAAACGGAGACATAAAACAACACTACTACAATCCCACATTTTAAATAACAAATTCTTGTTGGGGAGGTAGGGGGGCAGTGGACGCCCTATGCAAATCAGCACCTTCCGGGCCTTCGATTAGGAATATTTTCTGGCTAAAAGTTGTTAGATATTATTCTAAAACACTGTAGGATTCCATTTCGGTTCGCACATTTGTCGAACTCTCATTTAATTGTTTGCAATTCAAATGCATACGTGACTAACACCTGTTATAAATGATCGTTCTAGAATTTTGGAATGCGACCTACCCCCGCCTTCGAATAGGAACGTTTGAAGCTTTTCTATTGCGTAAAGCTCGACGAATTTTTGAAAAACGTCTTCATGAATATATTAACTAAGAAGTTGAGGAATTCACTTACCCATAGCGTTGAAATTCCTGGCTTTTGGTAAAGTTTTTGTTGATTTAAAAGGAGCATGAAACAGACGCGGCCGAAACGTAACTGACGGAACACCGGAAATAAAACACTTATTTCTATACAGTGTGACCAGATTGAAATCGGCCGTTTGATTTCCTCAGGTTCGGATCGCACCTATGTGTAGAATCCAGTGAGGCCTTTTGATCGATTTGCACTTTAGTTTAGAAAACAAGCGTTCTTGTCAGTGTCTGACTGTCTGCTCCTTTTTCTCGTGTTCTGGAAGTTTCCAAGGTCTTAAGTTAACTTTTAAGCTCTTGAATAGAATATTTAAATTATATAAAAAAATAAATTAGCAAATTAGTAACCAAATTTGAAATCATGGCTGACTCTGACCAAATCAAACTTTTGCTGTGCTACAATAAAGGGTGTGGGAGGCAGTATGCAGAAGTTGACAATAATGAATGTAAGCAAACTCTTCAAAAATCCCCTTTTCTTTATAATTTTTTTTATAAATAATTATTGTTTTGTGTTTCGCAGCTGCTTGCACTTTCCATCCAGGAGCCCCTGTATTCCACGACGCCTATAAAGGATGGTCTTGTTGCAACAAAAAGTGCACGGACTTTACGGAATTCTTAAACATACCTGTAATAGTTTGAAGAATAATGCATATATATACTTATTGAAAAGTTAACTTGTGTGCTCTTTCGCGCTAATAGAAATGTCCCCAGCATAAATTCTTTCCAATAACTGGACATTATTAGAATAGGGGGCTTAATACTAGAATGGGCTTAATTGAAATTTTACATGTCAAATTCTAAGGGAAGAACTTTTAACCTAACTAAACCTAATTCTCTGTGGGCCACAGGTTTAAAACCTTTCCGCAGACCAATACAATTCGTGAAAGAGCGCATTCAGAAAAATATTACATGGTCTAAACGCTCCCAGACGAAAATTTAAGTTTGTGTAACTCCTATTTAAAAACAGGGTTGTACAAATTCATTTCATAGCAACGTCAAACCTCCAGAGCCTGAGAAGCCAAAGCCTAATAATGCGGATAGGGAAGAGGTAATCCCTACGAAATTGTCCATAATGCGCTTCATTACACACTGCTGTTTGCTACAGCTTTGATCCTCCCATAGGTGGTCACGTACAGGGCCCCGGTTCCTTTAAAACGAGAGGCAGCGCCGAGGCCGAGCGACGACACTCCGATGGTGAGACTACCAGTCACCATTTCTCCTTCGCTCATGCAGCTGCTGGCAAAGCAGAAAGAAGAGAAATCTCAACCGCAGAATCTGGGCAAGTCAAAATCTTATGTCATTATAAGATGCTATTGAATAAATAAAAAAAACTTAAAATGGTGTATTAACTCAAGATATTCCATACTTTAGCTAATAGTGACATGAGCTCAATAGCAATAGGGACGTGCTGTAAAAACTCTGGGTGCAAGCAGGTAGGTCGCAAAAAATTACGAAAATATTGACCGAAAATATAAATTCTAAAAACTTATAAATTTTTAAACAGTCCTACGAAGGCGAAGAAAGTAATCTAGGAACTTGCGTGTACCACAGTGGAGTGCCAATATTCCACGAAGGGTAAGAACCCTCGAAATCTTTAAAGCTAAAGTTTGTGCAACGGATCCTTGGACGCTAAACCTGCAATTTGCTTCCAGGTTGAAGTACTGGTCGTGCTGCAAGCGCAAGACGACGGAGTTCGACAATTTCCTGGACCAAGAAGGTTGCCAAATCGGAAATCACGTCTGGATCAAGTCAAGTGATGGCGTACGCGAGATGATGGAAACAGAAAAAAGATCTGCAGCGTGCTGATGCTAATACTCTAATTTCG
This sequence comes from Xestoiulus laeticollis, assembly GCA_034698905.1. NCBI lineage: Eukaryota > Metazoa > Arthropoda > Diplopoda > Julida > Julidae > Xestoiulus > Xestoiulus laeticollis. Next base: position 14,087 of record JAQGCC010000474.1, read on the forward strand.
ACCTTTCCAGGAAGGAGGGACCAAGAGGAGCGCCTGCAGATACGACTGGCACCAAACCGGCTCTTTTGTGGTGATCTCCGTATATGCCAAAGGAGCGGACCCCGAAAGATCGTACGTGGAGGCCAGCCCGGTCAAGCTGCACACGGTGATACATTTCGGGGACAACTTATTCGAAGAGGAAATTATCTTGTGCGGGGTGAGGAGGATGTCGCCAGTCTTCAAAAAAATTACCAAAACGTTACGTTTTCTATCGCTATATTTAAGTCCTATGCTTGTTCACAGATGATTGCCGAAGCAAACAGCAACGTAAACATGGCTGCGACTAAAGTGGAAATAAAGCTGAGGAAAGCAGAATTTTTTTCGTGGAGTAAACTGGCCATCCCCAAAGCACTTTCCGTGGAACAAAACGAAAAAGAATCGGCCGATTTAAGTGCTACTGGAATTAAAATCGAATGAAATGCTTCATTTTTTGGCCTATTGCCTGTGCCGATGAAAAAAAAAATTGATCTTATGCTCATAATAAAATGAACATTAATTAAGTTACTATTTTTGTCGAATGTGTGATTTACTTCGGAGGCTAAAGGTACAGAGGATCTAATATCGTCAAAGAATTGTGTACCATTAAAGAGCAGCATCAAATAAATAGAAGTACCTTAAAACTGTCATCTGACAGGAAATGCATTTGAAAATCTAAAGCCAAATTACCAAGGTACATTTTAGATTTGTTAACATAAGGCAATGATCTATATAATGGTTTTAATTAAACAATGTTTTCAGTTTACATGTTCTTTCAACATTTAGGCTAGCGGCCGACCATTCCCAGCGGTCTGTTACAAAACCTTAAACTAAGTTTAAGGTTGAGGAAGTTCGTTTGGCTTAGGATTACATACATAATAATCTTCAATTAAAAATTGTGTTCATTACATGCGGTGTCGTTCCCTTTGCAATCGGTTGCTGTAGGTTCTGGATACCAGATTCCACGAATCCATATAACGGTCCATACACATTGCCACGCATTTCTAGAAAGGAGAAACTTTGATATTATCTGAAAATCCAGTGAAGTGATGCAAACTACTTATTCCCATCACAATTGTATATCCTGGGTCAAAGATAAGTTTTGTGGGCTCTTCATATAAATGCAATTTCGAAAAATTTTCATTGTTTTCATTCCTATAGATTGGAATTTGGCAGATTTATTTTGGAAATACCAAAAAGAAGTTGCAGGTTCCGCTTTGATCCCGTACCAAAACTGACACCGTTATGCATCCTCACCGTTGTAAATAATGGTTGTAGAAATCTTTTCTACTACAACCATTATTATGTAGGAATAAGGCATTGTTAATATTAACATTTTAAAATAAATAATAAAGATAACTGACAATTTATTGATAATATGCAATAGATCAACACACAATCACACAGGATGCTATCGCCACTCATTCACAAAAACATACTTTTTGACATGAGTTTCAGGTTTTGCATGCAGCACTTTAATCCACCGTTATATTTACCTGTTCCGAGCTATCTAACGAACTTCCAGGTTTATTGATACATTTCCTAAAACATTTTTCGCTCATTTTCTACAAGACAAATAAATTTATAATTACAAATCAGCATCATCCCCATTTGTTAAATGCGGACAATTCAGCCAGAAATTGCATCATATTAATATACATACCGTTAATAATTCCTGAGCGTTTGCAACTGCAATTTGCTGTTTAACTTGGTCCATTAGCTCCTCTTTTTGAGTTTCCGTTAACTTATTATTCGACATTTTTAATGATTTTTTTTTATAATATTAAACAAAATCCGAACAGAGAACTCAAAATGCACGTGCACCTACTTTCGAGTTTCGAATAATTAAACTTTTTTGTTTCAGCGAACTGCATTATGGGACGGCGCTTTAACTAAAATCCGTAGCAGCAGACGAATTTCAAATTCCTTTAAATAGTAAAAGATACAAGTAAATTTTTGCACTTTTTTACAATAAAACAAACGGGGGAAAACATAATTAACAAGAATTCATGTTTATAAATTTAAAACTATCGCACCACGCATATATTTAGAATAATCTGTTAGGGACCTTGAAGGCAGCCATTTTGAAATCATTTCACGGAAGCTGTGACGTAATTAGGGATGGTCACGCGAGTATGTCGTGTTCCAAATCTCTTGGAATTATTCTAAAATTTATTGTAATCCAATGGATATTATTTTAAAAAACTAGTTAAAATTGTGTTTATAAGGACAAAGTTTCTGTGGTCGTAAGTACGACATTCCTCATCATGTTTTTTGATAATCCTATAATGCGCATATTTGGGTGACGTACGTTGCTCGTTTTTTTATGAATGGCGTAACTTCCCATAATGACTGGAATTTTTAAATGGACTCGTTGTGGTATTTGGCAATTCTTAAATGCCACATACCAGGAAATAAATATCCCAAAATGTTCTTTCCGGGTGTTTTATCAGAAAATATCTTTTCAAGGTTAATTTTAAGAGACCTTCAATGTTACATAAATGTAGATTACTAATTTACAAGTAGGGCTACCACAACCACACTGGGTCCATTCATAAATCTGCTACTTGTACACTATCCCAAGGTAAGCCAATGTTTAGAATTGAGATTATATTCTAGGTTTCAGCCTTTAGTAGCTCATGCGCCCTAAAACCCGATACTACTACTAATACTACTATTCTAGGTTATTAATAGAACCCAGGACCTTGATATCTGCCGAATGCCTATAATGTTAAAGTGAGATGTGAGAGTTAATTAGATCAACAATTAAAATGGGTGAAAATAACTGCTTAAACTTGCAGCATTGGTCATAGAAAAATTGTATTGTTTTCTATTGGTTTGAACTCATCAACTGTTTTACTTTATTGTCCAATGATCTAATATCAATTCAATATATAGTTGTCAATAGAATGATAGAAATTCATAACATTTCTCTGTTGTTCCCTATGGAATTTTAGACCAGAATACATGTAGAAAACAGTATCTGATAGAATACGAACAACAAATTACAAGAATATTTGGGTTAGGCTAAATAAAATGTGCGGAATTGTCCTTTGTGCAAAATTCATTAATTCCCATTATATATCACATATCATGTATTCCTACTCTGAAGTCCAAAGATCAGTGAGCTTTGATCTGGCATGATTGAGTGTGGGTGTTTCTAGGGAAACTAAACTAGATGAAGCTAGCGAAAGTGTTGCGTGTGCTTTACGTAATGTCTAGAGATATGAGAAATGCAGATAACCAGTCCTGTGTATATCGGTGAAAGTTGCTAATTGGTGTTTTGTGATCATTGTGGCTTACAGAACCACCTAACGTAGTGCAGCTTTACCTCAATTCGACCACAATGGGCGACTTATCTATTCCACCATCAACCGTCAGACTTTCGAGCATGGAGGAACGTTTAAAAACATTCATAGACTACAACTGGCCGTACAACACCTCTCCTGTTCCGCCTCGAGAAGCTCTGGCGCGGGCAGGTTTCGTCTACAGAGGGGATAATCTCGCCGTGCAGTGCTTCGTGTGCAATGTGGTCTGCACCGAATGGCAGTACGGAGATACCGCCATTAAGAAGCACCGTGACATGAATCCGTACTGCCCGTTTGTTCTCGAGCAGTCAGACATTTTTTCCAACGGCCATCGTCACGTATCTTCTCAGCAGCCCGCTAACCTGAGCGAAATCTCCGGTGCCTACCACCCGAACCTCCTGCTTCCAGAGTACATGCGCGTGTGGCCGAACCACGAGTTCCTCATCAAGGAATCCGAGAGGCTCAAGACCTACGGTAGCGACTGGCCCCACATGAGCTTCATCAGACCCGAGGACCTGGCCAGAGCCGGATTCGTGTCGTTGCGAAGCGGCGATAGAGTGCAGTGCATATTCTGCCGCGGAATCGTGGTCGACTGGGAAATAGGGGACGTCCCCTTCCAGGAGCATTGCCGGCACTTTCCGGCATGCCCTTTCGTGAGGGGCGACAAAACTCGTAACATCTCGCTGAAGAACGAAATTCGAAACATGTCGAGCGAGGCGCACCGGCCCCCCGTGCAGGTCTTTAGAGGATTCGACGTCTGCGGCTCAAGTCCGTTGAACATGAATTCGTTTAGGCCCGAGCGGGAGGAGGCCCTAACTACGCCTTCCTACGATCTGAATCAGTTGAACATCATCGAGCACGCGTTGCCGCAGTACCAAAGTTATGCCACCAGAGGAGCGCGCACAAAAAGCTTCGAATCGTGGCCGAAAACTGCTCCTCAGTACATCAGCTCGCTCGTAGATGCAGGATTCTTTTATACAGGTGCGCGATCTACAGTTAATTTTGATTAAGCAGATGAATGTCGATTAAAAACAAATGTGGCAAATGCCCAAAATTGAATTCTCGAATTAATGACTGTTTTTTTAACAGGTGTCAACGATAACGTAAAATGCTTCCAGTGTGGAGGAGGTTTAAAAAATTGGGAGGCCACAGATGTTCCCGACGAGGAGCATGCCAGATGGCATCCGACCTGTTCTTTTGTCCTGCTGAACAAGGGCAAGGAGTACATCGAACGTACCAAAAAAATGAAGCCACCAGTATTAACGGTATGCTTTCGGATATAAGTAACCTTTAAACATTGGATAAAGTTCAACTAATTGAAACAGGTGGTTTACTTACAGGAGCAAGCGCAGGCACCGGCACCTGAACCCAAATCGCCTTCGCCACTAGCCACTAACGGATACACAATCTCAGATTCGGAACTGGATCGCTTGATGGAGTCCGATGCGGCTAAGGTAGAGCGGCTTTGCTATCGGCACTGCATTCCCGGCAGTTGACCGTTTTTGGCTCGATCGATTGGCATCATAACTTGCCGTTTCTCGATCTAAACAGGTGGTCTTGGAAATGGGAATGGACAACCGAAAGGTTCGCGAGGCGTTGCGGCTGAGGTGGGAACACGCAGGATACAATTTTCCGACTGCTGAATCTCTGGCGAATGCCGTGCTGGAATTAGAGTCTCACGAGGAGCCATCAAGGTTAGTTTTTATGCAGTCATTAGATGCTTATGTTTGTTTATTACTTTACAAATAGATTCTAGTTTTTCAAAAGTATAAATTTGACAGAAAAATTCAGTTACTACCTGCATCTTATTTTCTTATTTCCGTTGCGCTTTCCTCCATTTCAGCATAGAAGAACAACCGTCCTCATCAGGCGCTGCTGCCACCGAGACGCAAACGGCCAGCACGAGCAAGGAAGCGATGGTTTCAACCAATTCGTGTTCTACCTCGGCCCCCGTTTTTCAAGGACTTAGGGGAGGGGCCGCTGCTAGTGGCGGAAAGGCGGTTGGGACGGCCGAGCAGGAGTTTCGCCTCTGCAAAGTGTGCATGGAACAGGAGATCTGCATAGTTTTCCTGCCTTGCGGACACTTTGTGGCTTGTGTAAACTGCGCAACCAGCATGAGGGATTGCCCTCTTTGTCGGGCAACGATCAAGGGATCGGTGCGCATGTATTGGCCATGAACGTTTCGGATCAGTTTTTGTTTTCAAATTTTTTTTCTTATATTAATTTACAATTGCTTTCTCGGTGATAATGAGTGCAAATAAATAGTTCAATTATATCCTTACTTGCATTTAGCACCACATTTTATATATAGATTTCTTCAGTCACGGTTTCAGGTGGCAACACCATCGCCGCTTGTGGTCCCCAAGGCCGGCAGAACGTGTATCTGGATGCCTTTGGTCCAGTGGAACACCTGCCCAGTGCCGAAGGGCTCCAGCCGCGGATACTGGGGGCCGGTAGACAAAGGTGGGTCCGGCTTTTTTGGACTGTCTGAATTTAGAAAACAAACAAATTTCACAATAGGCAAACTCGCTAAACGTCCAAAATGCAATATAATTTAACGTTAGAAATTCAAAATTTGCTCACCTTTGACTCCTACTTTCTGCGAACCCGCTATATATTTGGAGAGGCGAATTGCCGGAAAGGGTAGAAAACCTCGAGATAGCGGCATTACGTCCAGGGTCACGTTGTAATTTCCTTCCTGGCCCATCGTAACTACGCCTAAGAATGCGGGGAAACGAAATCGGCTGCTGTAGAATGCCACTAATCTATTGCTGGAAATTCATTTAAATTCCATTACGTACCAGCGGTACGACCGCAAACTGCCCACATCATTTGATCCGCCAGAACTTCGTACATCAAAGAAGGAGATTCTATAGAGTGGGCAGTCGCGATGTTAATGTTCATGTGGCAAATGCTCCCCACTCTACAAAACTCGGAACTGACCGGCTCCACCTTGGATCGTAAGGTGTACAGGGTCTGAAATACGACAGTTTGAAGTTAGCCCTCCTTTAAATTTTCAACAGATTTTTTTTAGATGGTAGGATTCACCTTGTAATCAGAGACGTCGAACTGATGCTTGAAAACCTGCTGCTGCGGGTGCCGCGATTCCGTTTCAACGTCATCTGCGCCGAGCATCCTCTGGCGGTACGTTACAGAAAATTCCAGATGAAGAGGAGGGCTGTCGGTAAGGTTGCTAACCAATTCCCAGGCGTACGAAGCATTTTGGTCTTTGCAAACCGTCTAAACGCAACAACCAGAGGATCCGATTTGAAGTCGTGGGGAACGAGATATCGATAAAACATCAAAATAGCCCCAGCAACTTACCAGAGTTTGCTTCAAGGGATTCAGCGGGACAACGGCCACTTCGGTGCAATTCAGCACCTTCAGATCGTGACCGGATAATTCGAATGTTTCCTTTTGTAAACCTTGCACGATGACCTGCACGTATTTCCTGTGAATTGTCAAACGGTTTTTCTCCATTAAATTAAAAATTGCGAGATCTTGAGATTGCAAGTAAAGTATGAGTCATGCAGGATGTTGTTCACCTGTTACTTGCAGTCTGGAGCTTATGAGCGGCCGAAAACGGTAAAACGAAAACCAAAGAAGACTCTTGCTTCTCCAGGGACCACGGGCTCATGATGGACACCCTCCTCTCCATGGAGCTCGGATCTTTCTGCGAGGTCACCTCGGCCAGCACCTTGACCTTACAAATCGCAGTTTGGAACGGCCCCACCGGGGACAAAGGGCACTCGACTGATTGCATGAACGCGGGGTCTTCCTCTCCGCAATCCTCCACCTAGTAGGAGACAAAAAGCGGCATTTCTCGGGTAAAGATAAGCCATCCGTTGTTTCAAACGATAGATTTTCTCCGTCCATACCTTAAGTAGAAGTCCTTTCGAGGCTTGTAATCTCACGACGGTGTCTTGCTCGATTGTGCTGCTTCCTGTGTGCACGGTCAAAATCAACTCGCTCTCCGCTCCCGCCACGAGATCACCTAACGTTAAAAAAAGATTCAGCGCTCAACTTCGAATGGACGAAACTGTTTAAGACTGCGTGATTACCTTTGCCGGCCCGTTGTAGAAACATTTTCGGCTTCTCGCACACCACTTTATAGCTGACCATCGGGAATATGTTGGCCACGAGAAACTCCAAGTTGTCGGTCTGGATAGACAGCTGGTTGGAGGCAAAGTTGCCGGCATTGCTCACCTATTATATTTATCGAAAAGTACGTTTATCGTAAAATCGGGTGTAGCATAAAACTTGCGGTATAATTAAAACCTACCTTGTATGAAAACTCCACCGCATTATTTCCAGGTTTGAGAAGGACATCTTTAAGCGAGACACACTCTGTGAAATCCTCCTTGATCACGTCTTTTTCCTTGAGCGCGTACTGGCTGTCCCTCCTCCGCAAAAGCGTGTGCAGGTTGGCACACGTAACGCTCACGCTAGTTAAACTATGGTCTTGCTTGTAATCAAAATGCTCCTCCAACTCTATGATTGCAGGCGCCATGTTGTTGGTCCAATCAGAAACGGATCTTTTGGGTTGATTCGGCTTCAACGAGGCAATAGGCAGTTCCGAACCCTTCGCCGCTAGTTCTTCCGCAGAAAGACGTTTTATTGAAAGGCCGATCTCCTTACACCGCAGATCTTCGATCAGGTTGCTTCTCAGCACCATCGATATCGTTAAAGTACTGTCGCAAATGATTATATCGGAATCGGATTTGATCGAGATGGACTCCACCGAGAAAATTGACTGCGCGGACAACATTAGTTGGGAATCTAGAGGGTGGGGAAAATAGTCAGTCATGCTTGTGCAGATGAAGGTTTTTGTAACGTGCATCAAAACTAGCTACTCGCCTTTATACGAGGAATTCGCCAGAGCGAGCATTTGTTCAAAATAAGCCAGCCTCTGTTTGCTTCCGAGGCTAGTGCTGGATGCTATCTGGGCACACATTTTTATGCATGTTGGCAAGTTACGGAAAAATGTTGTTGCTCATAAAACGATGTTTGACTTTTTCGAATCGACAAATTCTTTAGCATTTATAATCGCTGTCCGTTTGCAAAAATAATAAAAAAGGATATTTTTCGTAATCTTTCATAATTTCGTAGCATTCGACTAACTCCAGCTGAGATTGCGTTGCTAATATTGTCCAATTTTCTTTTAAGCACGTTTTCAGCACATCGCACAGAAACGCGGCCGCCTTGTGTGGTTCCCCGAGTTTCCTGCAACGGTTTCGGTCAGTAATTATTCAAATTTCGAGTCCATTAGCAGATGTTAGTAAAGGGGAAAAAACTAACATGTAAAACTGTGCCAAATCTTTGCCGATGAGCCGCGCCGATCGAATTCGACCAATGTGCTTGAAAGTGCCCATTGCCAACTCCGACAGTTCCTTGAAAAGAATAGAAAAAGTTGCACGGAAGATGTATCGACCGAAACGAGTCGTTCTTAAAACCCGATTTACCAAATAATGGTGCTGAAACGAAACCCTCGAAGACAAAGCTTCCCTCAGCTTATTCATCGGCGTCTGCGGATTTTTACCTGAATAAAACAAGAATCGGCATAGTCAAGAAACTCGTCTCTCAGGCACTCTACATTTAATTTAAAGCATGTACGAATTATTTTAAAGAAATAATTCTGCTCACTCTCTTCGGAGTTCTCTTCGACCATTCCAGCCAGCAATCCGACGGCCAAATGCAGTTGCTCGGACGTTTCGACAGAACCGGGCATAAGACCGCATAAAGCACCCAATTCTTGAAGCTATACAAATGCCATCCCGAATGTGCAATCTCGATTTTCGTTTACATGGTTTTTTTTTATACCAAATGCCGTATGCTCACCTTATCCCTTGCATACGCCCACAAGCCTGCAGTGTATAAAGAGTATGCTTCGACGTGACTCGAGTCGTTGAATCGCTCGCAAGTATGAAGAACTTCCAGGCAGCTGAGAAAAACCCAGCACGACATGGCACCGGGAGGCAACGACACCTGCAACATTCGATCACCGTTAAAATCACGTCCGCCGACCATATTACTTTCTCAGTTTGTCTTCTGCCAACTACGTACCTCGAGAATCTGCAGCTCGTTGATGCAGTTATGCAGAAACGGCAACATTCTCTGCGCGATTTCCCAAGGTCGAAATAGCAATAGCAGTAGCCCGCATTGTCTCGAAAATAAGTAGTTGCGCAAATCTAGCAAGGAAGCCTTGCCGGTGCTGATTAAATCTCTCTTCTTTCCATTTGTGGCACGAACCAACGTCAAGCCCATCCACGACTCGCAGGTTCGCGAGAATTCGTGCAGCCACTGAGGCGTATCTAGGAAAGACGCAACGACAACGCTACTGTTACAAGTGTTGAATTTTCGGATTTGAGCATTGGGTGTGCGATGCCGCTTGTGTTTACCTCCGACGTTTGAGTTGAGAACAAACTGAGTGAACAGTGCATCCAATTCGTCGTACTGCACCAGAGATTCGTCATAAATGCCCAACATTTCAAAGACGAAAGCAAGCTCCTCCTGTAAATAACAAAAGTATGAGCATAAATTTGGTCTCTCGTGTCTACACGGGTATTAGCATTCTCACCTGCAAAAGAAAGTATTCGCAAAAACTCCATCCCGGTTCGTTACGCCTTTCTCGCTGAGATCTCATGTGTTCCTCAAACTTTATCAAGTTGCGGTTGTATGCCGCCAGCACCAACTGCCGAACACGCTGCAACAAGTTTTGCCAAGACTCTGCGCCTCTCGCATCGCTTTTCAAGGGATCCAAAAGGGCTAAGCATCTAAAAAAGTATTTAACCCAAATATTTCAAAAAATATATTTGTACAATAAAAGTGGTCATCGGAATGTTGTGAATGATGAGGGTAAAACGAGTTATTAAACAAACTCGCCTCTCGGGATGTTTATTGCAAAAATCGTTTTTAATCTTGTCCATCACCGACGCCTTTGGCAGGAGCTTTGTTTTATTTCCCTTCCGACTGTCCATCGTTTCGACGCTGATAATCAGCCAATCGTGTACGCCATGGTTTTTCAAAATCGTTAACCAGCTGCTTATTTCATCCTTTACGACACCCTTGTACACATCGATATCCTTGAATTAAAGAATAAGTTATTTAAAAGAACATGTGATTACTTCCCTCTTTTTTCAAAATCAGTACAGATTACGTACCGAACAATCCGTCCAATATGTATGGAAAAAAGGCTGGCCGATTAACTTCCAATCATTTTCCTTGGGAATTATGTTTTCGTTGAATTTTATGAAAGTTGCTTCGACGCACACTTTCTTGGCAGCTCGACCGAATGACCTACAATTTTTTTAGACATTACTCCCTTGTAGTAATTTGTATAACACGTGTACATAGCAGAATCTTAAGTGTGCATACCTCCTCCATTCCACGTGTTCAACAGAGAGCTGCTGCGAAATGCCAAACTCTAACGATGAAAATAAAGATTCATCGCCAGCATCTGCGTGACAACAAACAATGTCATTTCTTTAGAAACGATTCCAGAACAGTTAATTGCTTATATGGGCCACCTAACCAATTCTGCTGGGATGAAATAGTGAGATTTTCGAACAGTTACTCACATCTTGGACCACACTGACATTTTCCTACACGTAACAAAACCTACATAGCCTAATTGCACTTGCTTGTTTTAATAGGCATGGTTATAAAGATATCTATGCTAGAAACATGCATAAACAAGTAATTAACCGCATTTGGGCTATAGGTTGGTTAATTAGTGTGGGGAAACGCCGGGTCCTAGAATTTAATATTCGTCCATTGATTTAATTCGGCTAACCTATTCTTTAGGTGCGTTCACGTTTGATCTTATCGCTTTTTTTTATCTGCATTCCTTTAATATTAAATTCCTTGCAATGGAATATGCTATAGTACACAGGTTACTATTTGGTAATTTGCGGTAGTGACAAAACAGGTATGCTTGGAATGCCGATTTGAAATTAATTTATATAATGTGTCACATTAATAATGTAAGAGGGCAAATGACACGTCGTATTTTTATAATTTTATAAATATTCGACAAACAGTAATGACAATTCCAAAGAAGAGCAAAAAAAGGCTCGAGGTCATTGCCAGCTGTCAGTTTGACCTGTTTTGCATCGTATGTTGTAAAAACTTAAACGGCGAATTCAATAAAATACTTACAAGATATTATTGGTTTACTCTCCATCTTCTCTTAATTGTGCTCTTTAAAATTCTCTAAAACTTTAGAAAATAATGTCATTCTCGTTTAGTACTGAAAACTACACTGAGTGGAATTCGAAACAGGAAGTGATTGAGCAGACGCCGGAACGAACGTTGGTCACGTGCACGAGAGCATCACGGGAACATGGCGGTAATTTTAAAAATTCTTGTAGTTTTTTTACAGATTTTTGACACACAAAAACGAAATTTTTTTTCTGAACTTTCATCTCCATTATAAGATCATTTCACGAATTTTATATCACCTAAAGCAGATCTACTCCGCATCCTTTCGTTTACCTGGGGCTCTAATTGTAAAGCCTAGTTGAAATGACGATATCGGTGCTGCTACTCTATAAAAAAGCTTAACCTTGTCATCATGTATATCAGCATTTGACAATAACCAAACAAAAGTGTATAATAAGTTAAGTTCAACGATATAATTTTAATGTCATTATTTTTAAACACAATAAAATCTCTAAAAATATATTAAGTTTCATTTCAGGAAAACTAAGTAGTTATTTACAATTAATACTAAGTTTATTATGTTTTTTTCGTTTAAAAACAAAATCGATCTCGACTAGAACAAATAATTTTTAAAACGTTTTTGCCGGCAGCTAGATTATTACAATATCAGATTGTGGAATACCTGGACCACTGAAGAAAAGATGCCTCGCAGAGCACGGGAAGCTTCTTCTCTTTACATCTTAACATTACGAATAGCAGAATATTGTTAAATCCTATTTTAGCAAGGACAAATTGATGATTGTTCGCAGATTCAGATAGACTCCATACGTTGTATTTAAAAAGACACTGAAATTTGTAAGCCGAAAATAAAACTGTCTGGCTGCCATCCTACTTTTCCGCTAGATATGTGTCTCGCGGTTTAAGAGAGTCTAGATCTCGGCGTCGTGCTCATCGATCTGCTTTCTTCGGACATGAAAGTGGTATCGCTTTCCGCACGACCGCTTCTGTGGCGTGTCCTATTGTGCCACGGTTGACTGTGAACTACAGATCCATTGGGTGGATAGCACGCTTCCCAGCCCTCTAGCAGTACAGCATTGCACATAGATCCTTCTCCTTTCCATTCATCCCTAAAAATAATTTATCCAAATTGACTTCCGTAACTTCAGAAACTGGAGACAAATTGCAACTTAAGCTAACCTCGGCTGAGTCCAAGCTTTTCCCAAAGATTTCCACAAATCCATTTCGTGCGAAATCAAACTCAGTTTGAGAAACCTGACAGAGTCGCGACTCAACAGCGGAAGCAGAGTCCTGGATGGAAGTCCGGGCGAGTATACTGTCGAAGAGTAAGTGTGACAGAGGCGCACGCAGGCAGATAGATGGATGAACACGCGGCGTATCAGTTCTGGTGCATTGGGTTGGTACAGGTGATACTTTAGCTTAGCCTGGAAATTTCGTTAAAATTAAATTCAGAATCCCAACCAAGTATCCTAAAGTGATGCATACAGTGGCGCCATAAGAGTTTCCATTTGCAAAATATAGGACTTACGATGTAATTTATGGCGAGCTTGATACGTTTGAAGTTGTCGGCCATGTCCAATTCTGTAGGCAAATCGTAGTAAAATGAAGACTGTGGTGGTGGTGGTGGTGGTGGCTTGTCGCGATGCTTCTTAAAAGCCAATTTCCCTTTTCGCTTGGGAGTCGTATTATTGTTCAACCGCTCGAGGACGTCTTGGACCTGTTGCATGAACACTTCGATTTCACCCAGACATCTGTGCAATAATTCCTGAAATTTTTTTGAAAATATTATAAACTTCATGAGATCGTAAATCCATTCTGTCTTTGGCCAACATGATACAACATGTCCGTTCTGCGCTTCGTCTTCAGCAGTGCCGGATTAAGCCATGTGAAGGACCCAAGGCAGTAGAAATTTCGGTGCCCTTTCCTAAGCAACATGTCCTTGCAAAAACCCCTAGTGGTTCTTCCGTAAAAAAACCAGAGGGAGAAATGAGCACTTGCATAGCTCTGGCAATGCTCGGTAACGTGCCTTATTCGTTAGGCTCATAGGCAATTGCCTACTCTGCCTCAGTAATCCGGCACTGGTATGCAGGATTTCATCCGGAATGCTGTTTTACAATTGTTTTGTATAAGTGGCCCTGCTCAGTGAAGCATGGGTCCAACATAGCACACCAGAAGCATTGCCAATGTGTCCCGTTGGAAAACCCGCAAACCTACGGTTCTGAGCTCCCGTAAATTCATCCGGATGATTCTCGGTCAATACAATATCGGTAAAACATATTCTACCATTCTTACCAGGGCCTCTTCAGTATTAAAAGCTTTGCTGCTCTCATCGTCTTTTATGGACTTGTTGAAGCGGTAACTTCCAGATTTTGTATCCGTGTTGCTGCCCGGCGAAGTCGGTCGTAAGACGAAAACGTACGTAGCTGCAAAAGCAGAAGGATGATATTAATCCACCCATGTTTCCGATGGTATATCGGATATTTTAGTCAAGTTCAGATTTGCTCACCTGCACATCCGCTACTGACCCTTCCTCCCATGGTACGTCATCTGCACTGCAGAGAGACTAGTTTTTTCCTAAATAGATGGAATGGAAATAAACCAACAATTAGAACTTGATAGCATGCATGATATCAGTCTACAGTCCTTGACCATCAAGGGCTTCCGTTGTTATTTTCGCTTTAATGGTGCTTGAAAGCAAAACAACAATAAGACACACGACGACAATTAATATACTAGTGACAATTACACAAATCAAAATTCTCCCGAACAACCTTGGCCTACTGGCAATTGCTTGTAAAATATTAACGACAGACAAGAGATAAAATGTCTTCACGTGTCGTAAAAATTACAATATAAAATTATATTAATATTAGGGGCTGTCCATAAATGACGTCACGTGATTTTGAACCCCCTCCCACCTTAGCTCACACTTCGTCACAAAAAGTCAGACCCCCCTCAAATATGACGTCATAATGCTCTGACCCCTTACCCCCTTGAAAACTGGTTATTGTCATTGTAATCTGTATGTATAATGTGACACTGCACTCTGATATTGCAGGAGAAAACATACATTATATTAAAAAGGAGGCAATGGAAAACTGAAATTTGCAAAAATATTTTGATCACACTTGTGATTTAAATTAGCGCGTTTTGATTTTTTGATGTGACGTCACATTTTTAACCCCCCCCCCCTTGTCACACATCACAAATGTGTGACACCCTCTAGTGCGTGACGTCATTTATGGACGGCCCCCTAGCTTATCTAGGGTGGAGCAATTCAAAACAGTATTTTTTGAAATTTAACAAATTTGGTTTACTAATATTGTTTTAGCGTATTATTTCCAAAACTATACAGGTCTTGAAACGTAAGTTCTTAAGTCTTAACCCCATTTTTCCAAATTGTTTTTAATATTCTTATAGTGATCGAACAAGAAATCTGTTTGTGCATACAAGTTCAATGAAATTTAATATGGTCAATATCGCCAACTTAAATGCTAACAAAATGGTACCGGTGTTTCACATCGTTGAATTCAGCTGGTAAATTATTAATTGCACGTTGGCCTACATTTGAAACTTCAGTTACCGTTAAGTGCTAATAGGATTTCGAAAACAAAATCTTGTTACAAGTGATACATATACGTGAATTTATTTTTTTTAAAAAAACGGATAATTACTTTATCCCGAATTCCGTTTAAGGTTCAACGATTTTACTCAATTATATTTTCACAGGTAAAAATATGAAAATAATTAGCCGTTCTGCTTCGTAATATCCCGTATTTATACTTATAAATAGTTAATAAAAAATTGATGAACTAAATATTATTAAATTAAAAAATGAATATTACAGGTGTAGATTGCTCCCAATTTCTAAGATCCAAATATAGCCTTCATTTCAGTTATTAGTCCTAAAAATCATATTTCTAGCAAGGGGTTAAAACTAGATACACCCTGTATAATTTACAAGTTGATGGTCAGTGATTTTAAGGGAATTTGTTATCAAATTATGTACACGTTTTGTTGACACCAATGAAATAGTTTCAGTTGGTAAAACTGAAGTAGTAACAAGTGTTTACATTATTTTGTCTCTCTATATACATTACAATGAAAGAAAGGCTATATACTGTAGGAAGAGGTGTTCATTTGATTCCACTTTTTTTGTTAATTAATTCTTCCTGTTCTATTATCATTTCGTGAATAAACAGCGTGAGTTTTTTTTTTTTTCTCTCATTTTCGGCGTACTTTTATTTTCTGGCGTTTATAACGAGATCTAGAAACGGATGAAAGGACGATGATAATGTTGAAGATGGCCTCGTATAAAAACGTGAAAAGGTCGTGAACCCTGAGAAATCTTCAGGCTTCAACAACTGCGATGCGTGCATGCAAGTGCACAAAAAAATATATAATGTATTTTTCAGTAAAAAGGAAGCAACTTCCCATACAAATTGAAATGCAAAGAGAATAATTTGATGGGGTCAAAAAGCGTCAGTTTTGCATATTTATCAGCATAAAATACGTGCGCCCAATTTGTTTTGAAACTTCGGTTTGCATATTAATTGGTATGCTAATTATAGAGCGCGAAAGTTCACGGAAAAAGCCAAAGTTAATTTTTTTTTCTATTTAATAACCTCGACACCGATTATACATGAATGTGGTCAAAAAATGAATTTAAGACATCTTAACGGATGTTTTCAGATGGGGTGCTAAGCCCCCAAAATGTTAATCAAAACTAGTTTGCAAAACTGATATTTTCCTATTAAAATATTCCGTTGTCCTATTTTTTCAAATTTCCAGAAAAACTGTTTTAAGGGTATGATTAACTAAAATTTCGTAGTGAGCAGATTCGGGTTACGTTGTACACTATACTGTACATCAATTTACATGTCTTCCAAATAATTTTAAAAGGGTTGCATACATGATATATAATGTACCAGTAGCCTTTTTTTCTAAATTATTTTTAATTTAATTTTGGAAACTGTTAGGAACAAATGAAATGTACCAGAATCTACAATGTAGCATAAATATTCTATTATTTATTTAAATTTTTTGTTTATGTATATTCCATTTCATAGAAATATGTCTGTGATTAAGTTTATATACATGTACATGTACACATAATTGTAAAGAAGATTTGGTAAACTTTACAGACATATTTCCATGAAATGAAATATACATAAACAAAAAAATAGAATATTTATGCTAGGTCCTCGTACATTCCATTTGTTCCTAACAGTTTCCAAAATTAAATTAAAAAATAATTTATTAGGCTTAGTCTGGTATGCAACCCTATACATTATACTGTAGCTCTTAAACAAAAAAAATTAAATCCTGTTTATTGGGACATATCGAGGCCAGTATTCACCTGATGCTAATTAGTTTCATCTTTAAATATGAAGAAAATGTTCCTCTGCAGGTGCATGTTCTTTGAATATACAGAAAACTTCATTGGTATCTTGTCCCTTATAAAATACATCTTGTGCCCATTAGAAGTTGTTCAAGTATACATGTATATACTCTGGATACAGTTTCCGTCTGAGCACTGACCGTTCAAAATTGTTAAATTCCAAGATGTGGGTGGCCATGGGTGCGTTTGATAGCTCCAAATATGCACGAAGCAAAACGAACTTTAATTCCGTTAATAAGCTTCTAAGTTGTACGAATTCTCCCTCCTCCTCAACCTCGTCTCATTGTGTTCTCCTACCGTAATAATATTAATAATAAGAATATAACAACGCCAATAATTGCGTATAATTTAGGTGGAATTCGCGTGAAGCGGCTATAGGGGCGACCGAGTAGGCCTAGCGTGAAAAACTGCCTTGCATGTCCCATTCATGGTCATAGCGGAATAAATACATGTATTTATTTATTCATACGAATTAAGGCCTTTGTCACGTGATAAAAATTAAGATTTATGCGCCGTTTATTCCGGAAGTTCGGAAAAGCATTCTTTTCTTATAGGTGTCCCAAATAGCCAAAATCAAAAAGCTCCCCCCACAGAGCGAGATTTTTTTTTCTGCAAATTTCAGCACGAATTCTATCATGTCTAAGACTAATAAAAATCGAACAAATTCAATTGTTTTGCATGGGACGTCAATTCAGCAGTTTGCCTAAAGTCACAAAATATTACAACCGCGCATATTATTTGCATCACGTGTTCAGTGGCCACATCGTAATGACGCTTCATGTAAATGCCAAATGTGTGCAGGATGTATTGGACTCATTTTCAATTTTTTGGTGTTAGAAAATGTTATATTCACTCGAAACTTGGCGAGGTCACGCGTTTTGTCCACCAATCTTTCCCAGAATTTGTCCGTTTTTTACTTTGACTATAAAATAAGGTAGAAATCGTAACTTAAACCAATTCGTATTTAAGTGAAAGACAAATAAATCAGCGAAGACACAAGTTTTTAAGTTGATTTTTATAACGATTTTGAAAATTATTAGCCTCAAACAGTTTAAGTTTGCGAGTTATGAAATATGAAAATTTTGAGGCTAGAAACTTTGTCGCACAACCTAAACCCTTGGTGTTAAGTAATAAACTTAATATGTTGGAAATAAATGAAGCATTTAAACACTTACCTATGAATTATTCCATTTGGAATTGTGGAAAAGTGTGTGATATAGTGTGAAAATTGTTCTCCTCTCCGGCTGGTTGAACGGGTATAAGAACACAGAAAAACAAGTGTTTCTCTTTTCGCATACTGTTCACATACTCATGATGACCTGGATTTTAATTTCTCCACATTTCTTACCGGATGACATACCTGTAAACGGTATTACGTAGATTCCGACCAAAGGTCACTCTCACTACATTCATATTCCGAGGGTCAACCGCTTTGGAATCCCCGCACGTTTCGCATGCTTCTACTCCTGTTTAATTCGGTGTTTTCTAGCACCTGTTGCTGACGAACAGAAAACAAAAACCGGAATAAAAACATCGCTATTATTATCTCTTACGCATTTATTTGCCCCTTCGAATTAAAAGGTTCCCAACCTCCCCATCTTTATAAATGGTTCCTTCCGATTTTGTGTTTTCAATGAAGCCGAATTAAACAACGGTTGCCATCTTGGAACTCTAATCCTAAACCTTCCTAAGAATCGTTCACTAATTTTATCTACAGTCTTTAATTGACAAAATTCAGAGAAATTCATGGAATTATAGAATTACAAAACAGCATTCCGAGCTCTTAATTGTCTGCTCTTTGTGAAAGTACATGTGCATCTACTTTACTTTTAATCTAGAATTATAATAAAATGTAAAAATTTCTAATGTTTTTAAAATCTATGTAATCCTTAACAAAAATCCAAGTAAGAAAAATGGCTATGATGACATATTTCGTACGAGAAAAGTTGGTAAAATATGACGTCATAATAGCAATATACCCATTGACGTCAATGAAAGACGGCAATCGCCATTTTGGAACTCTAACGCGGTTACTAACAATGCTAAAACCTTTCTATACTTTAATTTTAATCTCGTATATAATACGATTTAGAAATTTAAAAAATAACGCCATTATTTATGAGCCAGTGCTATAGAGGTGTTAATATATGACGTCATATCATTCATGACATCAATCAACCTAAATTTCTATAAAAAATGACACGATTAATTAAATAAAGTTAAATGTCTATACATGATGACGTCTAATTTTCATTTGGCAATTGAAGCAGGAAAAATGACGTCATTTGAGACCGAGATAACGTATTTTCTATCTATACATTTGAGAAAAAAATAAAAAAATAGACCTATTAACTTTGCCATAGAAATGTTTCAATCTTGAAATCTCAAGATGGCGGCTTTGAGGCCCAATTCAAAAATCCAATTTCAGTTTTGCTATAGCTGTAACAAATTAATAAATTACAAATCTTGATTCCCAATGTAAATAGAATATCTTTAATACTCCTTCCCAATATTCCCACTACGTGGCGTCAATCGCAAACGATACATTATTATAAAAGCCAAAAATAAGAACCAGGTGCGTTGAAAATGATAGGGCCATCCTTGGTCCGAAGCGATGGGGGACCCAATATGGCGGCCGGATGCGTGTCAGTTTTGAATGACGATTACAGTAAATAACGGAGGAAAATGATTTTTTTTAAAAGGTAAACCGGCCGCTGCAGTTCTTATAAGCTGCTGGTTGCATGATGTATCATAGTCGTAATAATAATTAAACTTAATAATAATAATAATTGGAGGGTTTTGGGGTTGGGGCCTGATGGATGGCGTTTACATGTGTCGTGTGTTGCCGAAGTTCTGGCCGCTTTGATTGGCTCCCTTGTTGGTACCATACTGCAGATTGATAACACCCTCGCCAGCACGCAATTGCTCATCGGTAAATTGGCGTCTGTTTTCGTCAGAAAGTTTGGGGCCTAGGATTGGACCGCGCCATTCTGGGTGGCCTTGGGCCTGGAACAGATTGAAATAAAAATATGAGTGCATGATTCCCAAAGTTTGGAAGGGGGTTCAGTGAGGAAAGTGGGTGGTAATGGTCCTAGAGGTGGTCCTTGAATGATTGTCTCACCGTTCTGCCCAGGGCGAAGATGCATTGCGTGACTTGAGGGATGTTCCTCTTCTCCCACAAATCCACGGTTTGGAAGACGTCGATTTCGGGGACTCCGTACTTTTTGCAACCTTCTTGGAATTTGTTGATGTTTTCCATCAATTTGAACTGGCCGCCGGAAGTGTTGACCTTCTGGACGTAACCGGGAATCAGTTGGTTGATCAATCTAAAATGAACAACCGTGTAAACACATGAAAACGACTTTCTAAATAAAATCCCTGGGTCTCGTTTTGACGATAAAAAATCGAAGAAATTCCTGACAGATTGGATAAAATGTGTATCTTGACCAAAGAGGACAAAAACCCATTTCTGCAAGAGTAAAAAAGGCAGAGCAGCATTTAAATGAAGCGCCGTTACGATATGGCCACTGAACACGTGATGCACGCCATATGGAACGCCATTACAAACCGCAAACTTTAAACAGTTTACTCGATTTTTAATTCGTCTACGACAAAATTAGAATCCGTGACCTGGACATAAAAGTCAACATCTAATCTTAAAATACAATGCAACTTGATAATAAAGTTGTATTGCTGCGAAGTGAGTACAAATTGTGTAAGTGATATTAATGAGGACTGATAATAAAACAATGGGTTTACTGAAATCTTATATAGTCTAGATTTTACAACAGTGACTGCCACATGCTGTAAATCTGCGTAACAAATACTGCGCAGTATTTGTTACTTAAAACTTAGCTGCATCGACTGCTGCTTTGAACAAGCATGTGTATTCTATTTTCAGCAATTCAAAGGTCAAAAGGTCGAGAGACGTACTTGCAGAGGACGATGCCGTCACGAAGAACTTCTTCGTAGGGAAGGTTCGGGAGTCGTTCGCCGGTCACGGCTTCAATCCATTCCAAAACTTCGCGCTCAGCTGTGGGATCCCGTTTGCCGGCGATCTAGTAATAAAATAAATATAAAACAATTTTTTAAAAAATGTATACATTACATAGTTGAACAGTTCTTGGTTATAGACTCTAAACAACATCTTGTTTACCACATGTGCAAGGTCTTACTTTGAAGACAAAAGTGCTTCTATGATAATTTTCTTAGTAAGTCCCTTTGTCTTAATTTTGAAATACAAAGTTGGCATCATCCAGGAATGTAAACAAACTTTGGAACAACAGACCATTGGATAAAAATATAATACCCATGGTCTCAATGAGGGTAGCACAAGGTATTATCATAAGTCAATTGACCTGTCCTGTGTTATCAAGATCAATTTTGTTTTAATAACATTCTTATTGAATAACCCTGGTCTACACGTATAACGTTGTCGTCATGATCATGCAAGACTGACGATAAAACGTTACGTGCAGACCAGGCTTAATAAAAGTGTACATTAAAGTACTTTATTCTTGTTTGTATGTATTTGTTGGTCCTTATTTAAAATAATACGTGCAGTTTCATATATATAAATCAGGAGTGCATGCTCGTCTGATGGTTTGAAGAATGAACTGTTTTCCATAAGACAATTTTAAGATATGTTTATATTGTTAAAGAGTCTCAAGACATAAGAGGCAAAACTTGTATTAAGTGTCTCAAGACATAAGATGCAAAATGTTTGTTAAATGTCTTAAGACATAAGCTTAATAGGTATACAACTTTTTTACCAACTTCTAAGTATATAAGGCTAAGACACTTATTTTTTGATAAGACCACCCTGACTTGCCTTCCAATGGTCTATATATTAAACCAATAAACTACGCCATAATTAAAAACAGCTAGTACATGTAAGTATAATTAATGGTACTGGGATTTCAAAATGGTCATTCCATGCATGCATAAAAGCATAGCAGCTTCTCTTAAAAGATAGTAAAAAAATAGAGCTAAATATTGACTTTACCCATTTTAAGATATGTCAAGCATTCATTCGAATGAACATTAAAGCTACGTTTGTAAATAAACAAGAAGATAAGAAACATCTGTGAGTCGAGATTCCAGTTTTTGCCATTCCAAACTTCGAGTATTTAAAGTTAAAATTTTGGACGAATTTCAAGCACCGATTCTTACTAAGGTATATTTTTAAGGTTCAGAGAGTTAAAAAACGTAGACAAAATTAGTACTTTCACCATCAGTGATGGATAACGAAAATAGACAGAATTTTTTTGCTACAAAAGCAGGCTAAAAT
>JAQGCC010000475.1:0-36226 GCA_034698905.1 Xestoiulus laeticollis
TATGCAAATTAATGCAAATAAGGCAACGCAAGAAAATATTTTATGCAAATTAATGCAAATAAGGCAACGCAAGAGAACAGAAACAGTATTTTCTATTCTCTTGCGTTGCCTTATTTGCATTAATTTGCATAAAAATGCAAATAAGGCAACGAAAGAGAATAGAAACAGTTCTATTCCCCGTAACGAAAACGTGGAAGTGTGTAGGCGCCTTAATTTGCCTCTGCTGTTTATCCAATATTTCTTATCATTTGGACATTCGTAAACTTAATGTACATGTGTTGCCGAGTTAAAAGACTACAGTACTTCATCTTAATTGTTGAATATTTCACAAACTTAACTACATTTTCTAGGTTACCAATAATGGTAGGTAAACTATTTCAACCCAGTTTATTTTTTCACATTAATATTAGCTTTCATCTCACATGGCTTTGCCATTTAATGTAAGTAACTGTACTAAACATTAAAGCGTAAGAACAGTGATTTAGATTAACTTTGCTCGAACAAAATGTAGTTTTCCTCATTAAAAATATGCAGTTTGTACCAAAAGTACACATGTACAGTAGATCGAGATGACATTCAGCTGCAGTCCTGTTTTCATGCAATTTTTAACTAAAAAATAATTTTTAGTCTATCAATAGGCCTACAACTTATAAATGGTAAACTATTCGTTAACCTTCAAATTAAAATTATTTTAATTTTGATATGACAAGGAAATAAAGCTTTAATAATACATTGTAGTTTTTCTTCAAGTACACAAAATTCAAACTTTTTATTCAACTATAATATACATAAAAGGAAAATAAACATTAAAATAATAAATTGTAGTTGGAATAAAAACAAGATGAAGACAAATTGGTTATTAGCACATTTTAAAAATGAGATTAAAAACGTCTTCAAGCTACAAGAAAAGAAGTTGTCAGAAATATTGTTATATTTTTTAATTTTAAATTGTAAGAATGTGCAGAGAAAATAATGTTAAAAACTGGAAAAATTTCATCTTATAACATGAAATTTTCAATTTTCCAGACTTTTCTAGTTTTCAAAATTATTATATCTGCACATTCTGGCAATAGAAAATTCAAAAATTTAGTCGTAATAAGAGTAGGTTTTAACAGTTTTCTTGTTACTCCTAATTGCATTAATTATTTAATATTCCGATAGAATAACGGAGACATTTGATGCTAATCTTCAAAAACGGCTAAAAGATAAGATGGCAGATGCAGAGGTTGGTAATCAAGGCAGCAATCAACAACAGCAAATAGAAAAATGTCGAAAGGGTCAAAAACCTCAATTGTCAGAAGACATTCAAGGGTTACGTTTACATTACAAGGTAACCGTACTTCAGTTAAAAATCCAAAAATCACACAGTGGACACGATGTATTATTTTCAACGACTTCAGACCATGAAGTCCATGCTTCTAAAGTTCCTTTGAGCACCCTGAAGAGAATCTCTCTCCAAGACCTTCGTTTACAAGAGGCTACAAAAGGAGGATATTTAACACTGAGAACCTTGGAGATAGCATCTATGACGCTGGACATTGGTACAGTTGTAGAAGACCATGAAGGAAATGTAATCTTATTTTCAGTGTACAATTTAACAGATGATTTGAAGCCAAATTTAAATGACATTTTACCTGTTGGTACCATTTTCATCCTTAAGGAACCATACATTATGATATCAGCTGCAAATTTGTGTATGTTGCGCTGTGATTGTCCATCCGATATGATAATTGTGTATAAAGGACATAAGTGGTTTTCCTTAGTCCGAGGAATTGAATGGAAAAATGCCACTTATCCAGAGGTTGCTGATCCAATGTTTAGTGACCCTGTGCCCAAGACTGCCCTAGAGTGGAAAGAACGTGGAAATGCATTATACAAGGATATGAAATTTGAATATGCAACTCGTTGTTATTTATTGGCATTGCAGGACCTCTCTGGATTGGAAAATGTGGGAGACTTAAAACAAGTATTGCTCATGAATTTATCAGCCGTGTATCTCCAGCAAGGATTTTATGAAAAAGGCTTGGAATTTGCCAAGGAAGTTTTAGAGAAATTTCCAAGGAATAAAAAAGTTCTCGACAGAGCCGGAAGATGTTGTTACAAACTCAGAAAATATGAAGATGCCAAACGATATTTCGATGAGTGTATAACTATTTATCCAGATGATAAAGACACCAAAAAGGAGATGAATAGGGTCAATACTCGTCTTCAGGAGCAAACAGAAGGGGTATATAGCATGTATAAAACTATTTACACTCAACCTGCTAATGCCCGACAAAAAGTAGATTGTGCAGATTACACAGGTCCTGTAAAAGTCGTTGAAATACCAGGAAAGGGTCGTGGCATAATAGCCACCAAGGATTTTAAACCAGGTACTCTTTTGGTGGCTGCAAAGGCGTTAGTATATGTATGGGATAAATTAAACACTGATCAGAAGCCAAAAAATGAGATGAGCTGCAGTACAATTATAATCTCACATCTTGCTCAATTGATTGCAAAAAATCCAAAAACTTATGGTCCTATTGTTTACGACCTTTACGATGGCAGTTCACATGCTAATGAGGATATGTTTTGTGATCCAGAAACAGAAGAAGAAGTTATAGTTGATGTCGAAAAAATCAAAGGCATTTTAATTAACAACTGTTTCAACGGAAGTTTTGTGTTCCCACCAGATACAAATTCTTTAAAAGTGGATGATGGGGCTACAAATGACTTAGAAAGTGGTGGGTTGTTCACATTACCGTCTTATTTCAATCACAGTTGCATACCGAATGCAATTTGGCAGATTTTCAGTGACGTTATTTTCATTAGATCCATCCAGTACATCAAGGAAAATGAAGAGGTGTTTTTATCTTATGTTTCTAGCGGTCTTACAGTTTCAGAAAGACAAAAATTGCTACTTGATCGTGGATTTCTGTGTGATTGTAGACTATGTCTTCAGGAGAAGAAAGTGTCGATAGAAGTTCAATCTAAAATGATGGACATTCGTTGCAGATACGATGAAATGGCTAAACTGATTGATAAAAACTGTAGAATTAGTAACGATGTCATATGCACTACCCAGGGTTTCATTAACGAAATTATGGAGGCTTATAGGGACTCTGGATCAGAAACCTATTTGAACCCTACATTGTATTCCATGTACACTTTGCTGGCAAGGGCATATTCTTTCGATTCACGTTATAGTGAAAGGAAGTTTGAAAAAGACATTGAGTGTCAGTACAACATTCTTAAGTTGTTTTGGTTCGACCCTGTTGCAATGTTGAAATCAGTTAAAAATGGAGATACATCCAATTTAATTTCTTTAAATTCGTTTTTAACTACTCAGGTACTTCGTGCTATTGCAAGTTTAGTGGCCATTAACTATATTGCTCGTCGGTTAGATGCTAAAAATAAGTGGTTGATGATTCTTGTTGCTCTTGAAGATATTTATTCTGGAGGTGATATTGATACTATTAAATATAACTATGGTTTTATTAATCAATTTCTGTAAAAATTTATAATTTTCATTGAAGATTTCCAAGTTGTTTCATGTTTTTACTGCTTAAAATTGCATAGAAAGTTATATAACTAAATGATCATCAATTTGATATTCTTATTCAATTTTACTGTTTTCAATCATATGACTTTTCAAAAATAATTGGTTTAGCTCAGTTTGTTGTGTTCTTTTAGATCTGTCTAGCTGTTGCTTTTCATAATTTAATATCTCATTTAATGCTTTTCACTATTTTAATAATATACTGTCTATTTTAAAAATGTACTTTAGGGCTGAGATACATGTAGACCTACTGTATATACTGAGATAACACTATATATATTGCAAATGGCATTCATAAGGATCACATGTACAGTGTATATTCTCTGATTGTATTTACTATTCACTTTTATTGCATTTGCCAATTATGAATTTGAATTTTTAGCCAAGGTTTGAAAAGGTTTGATTTTAAAAAAATGTATTACGAAAAAGTTTCTTTAGTGTTATTTTTAAAATTAAAGTTTTTGGATTTTAGTGATTGTATTTTTAATTTGCGTTGAATACACTTGAAAATTAGCGAAATAATACAAAATGTGTACAATTTTCAAAGTTAATCTCAAGATACTAGTGCATGTTCATGTATCAAATTTCTATTGTTGCTTCTATCTTTCTATATAATTAATTCAAAATTTCCAACTTAAACAATAATAGTAAAGTACTAGTAGATGTAAACGCAGATATAATATACTATTATACCATCGAAATTTTAAGTGTACTTAGTAGTCCTATACATTTCTGAATACTAATGTAAGTTTCTCAAAAAAAAAAGTTCACTTAGTATACTAACTGAAAATCAAGTATACTTTTCTTAGTACATGTACTAATGTATATTAGCATACAAGTACTTCACTGTCAAGTTTACATGGAAGTACTAGTACATGTACTGTACATGTATATGCAAGTATACCATAAAGTAGGCCTACACTAAGTTGTTCAAAAAGTGCAGTTAGTATACATGCATGTACTTTACCAAGTTTACTTTCATTTTAATTAGTGTATTTGCACAAGTTGGCAAAATAAAAATATTTTTTAAATATGCATACTGTATATGTACATGTAATTGGTCTATAATTCCTGGTTACGGAAGCTGAGAGCAAATAGGTTTTTGTTTGTGCAACACGACACACCAGAATTGTTTATGATGAGTCGAATAGAAAAAATCACAACCTGCCCACTTAGAGCTTCCGTAAATTTATCCGAAATTTATTTTATTTATTTTTTAGTACGGATTGTGGTATTACTTAGTTAGATACATGTATGCATTAATTAACCTTCGGAATTCTCATTGAAGGTAATTCCTATCTTTGTATTTGTATCTGTCTTTGGTACGAAATACGGATTTTTTTGTCATTTGTAATGAACTCTGTACCCACTTTACAAGCACATGCAAATTACTGTAAATGAGGTATTAATAATTCTCAGCTATAATTGGTCGGTTTCGACGACCTTTACCATTATTTGTTAATTTATGCCTCAAGCAATTCCGTATACAGGTTTATTTAGTTGAAATTTAATTGTTAATACATTCCTCTAGTTGATACTCTACTCAACACACCTACCTCAAGTTGTATTTTAATTTGGGATTACTATTGAAAAGGAGTATTTAAACCCTTGCTTTGGATCGCGCGCTTCATCATCTTTACATTGTGGATCAACATTATAACACGTTTGTTTCTCAATGAATTAATAAACAGGTAAGCAAATTTAAGACAATTTTATTCTACTAGTTAATAACCAATGCAATTTTTAATATAAATTTATGTAATTTATAGTCGCTTTTGTGTAGATTAAGTTATTATAATATTACCCACGAATGTTTAAGCCTATATTATTTAATAAATTTTGTGAATTTGACTTAGCTGTATTTAATTTTTAACAGAAATACCGGAGAGACATTCAGAAATTAAACATGTATTAAAATTTCGGTAAAAGTTAATCTAAAGCACGATTTTGGTGATGTAATAAAATTAGTGTAGTCTAGTTTCGTACAGTGTCCTGCATACCATTTCGTCTGAACAGTGAAATTTTTGAAATTTGCAATAACTGCTACCTTATTAACCATTCTTGCATCCTTGCATACTTTCGTAATTCTTTATTTAAATTACTTGTTTACTGCTAAACAAATATTGCAGTAACCAGGGGAGTAATGTATTGTCAACATTTTTTTTTACAATTCTGAGCAATATTAGTATAGTAATTTCTGATTCATTATTGTCATCACTGAAGCTAATCCTTCAAATAACACATCCCTCCAAGTAGCACATCCCATGGTTCAGTCCCAATGGGGTGCGCTATTCACAAGTTTCACTGTAAAGAATTATGCTAGTACGGTTAATATGGTCGCACTTATTGCTAATTTCGAAAATTTAACTTTACAAAATAGTACAAGCTGCTTCTTTATTATCCACAATAATTTAATGATTGACATTTCAAGAACTGAACAGCCATGGCAGAAAAACAAGATGCAGAGTTTCAAAAAGTTACTGATGAACATCATCAAGATTTGCCTGTTTCTCAAAAAGATGCAGTTAAAGATGTTCATCATGATGAATCTTCAGCCTCTAAAACAGAGCCACCTGAACATGAAAAACAGAAGACATCTTCTGCCCAATTAAAAGGACGAGTTGCTGATATCTCCAAGAAGATCCAGTTGGAAGTTGAAAAGTTACAGACACCACCTATTTCATCCAAGATAAGATCTGAAGCTGTGCGACCTAAGGAATCTTCTGCCTCCAGGAAGGTGCAAGTCAAAGGTGCCCTGCACAAGGAACCTTCGCCATCCTCTAGGAAAGGACAAGTTGAAGTTGCAAGTTCCTCTGAATTATCAAGAAAAAGACAAGTCGAAATTTCTCAACACAGGGAACCTTCTCCATCCTCTAGGAAGGGACAAGTTGAAATTACGAAGTCTTCAGAATCATCAAAAAAGGGACAAGTCGAAGCTGCTCAACATAAGTTTTCTGTTATAAGTAAGATGGAGGCTCTTACTTCCAAGGGACTTAAAGAAGCTCTACCCCCGAAAGTGGTCCCTGCTTCTCGAAAAGGACCCCCTGTAGCCCCAAAGCCAATCATTTCTACAGGCCAAAGAAAAGGGATTGTTGAAACCGTTAAGTTGAGCAAACCTTCGAGTCCACAAAAAGGAGCCATTACAGTTGCTAAACCAACTGTGACACCAGCTCCTCGAAAAGGATCACACAAAGGACCTATTAAGACTGTCAAGCCAAGTGAGGTTTTGTCTTCTCGTATGGGCACAAAAGTTGTTCCTGCACGAGGAGAGTGCCCAACTCCTCGATTGGGCCATGGACCATCTCCACAACTGAGAAAAGCTCAAACCTTAAAGAAGGATAATGAAGAATCTGCTCTCCTGAGCAGGGCAACAACTTCTGAAAATGAGCCTGGAGAATCAAGCCATACTCCAACTTCTGAGCAGGAGTCTCAAAAAACCAAATGGTCAAGCCAAACTGAAACTTCAGATTCAAAATCCAGCTCGTCAAACCAAACACCAACTTCTGAAGAAGGTTCTGAAGACAGCCTGTCATGCCAGACTTCAACTTCTGAGCAGGAGTCTCAAAAAACCAAATGGTCTAGCCAAACTGAAACTACTGACGAGGGGTCTACGAAATCCAAATCGTCAAGCCAAACTCCTACTTCCGAAGAGGGTTCTGAAGCGTCCACGCAGTCAAGCTATACTCAAGATTCTGAACTAGAGTCTACAGAGTCCGGCTGGTCAAGCCAAAGTACAACTTCTGGAAAGGGGTTTACGGAATACAACCGATCAAGCCAGACTACAACTTCTGAAGAGGAATCTAAACAATCCACCCAGTCAAGCCCAACTCCAGCTTCTGAAGAGGAGCCTACAAAACAAACACTGCCTAGCCAAGCTCGTTCCTCTAAAGAAGATTCTAAATCGGTCAACCGGTCGGGTCAGATTCAAACTTCTGAAAAGGAGACTACAAAATCCACCCAGTTAAGCCAGACTCAAACTACTGAAGAAGGATGTCAGACCCCAGTTGATGAAGTGAGTTCTGTAGTGTCCAAACAGTCAAGCCAAACTCCAATTTCTGATGAGGAGTCTATAAAACACACAAAGGCAATCAAAACTCAAATTCCTGAGGAGGGGTCTGAAGAATCTAGTCGGTCAAGCCAGACTTTAATTATTGATGAATTGTCTAAAGAGTCAAGCAAGCCAAGCCAGAATAAAACTTCGGAAAGCACTTCTTCAGAATTTACCTGGTCAAGCCAGACTTCAACTTCTGAAACTGAATGTTCAGAATCTAACTGGTCAAGCATGACTTCAACTTCTGAAGAGGCATGTGCAGAATCCTCCCAGTCAAACCAGACTAAAACAACTGAAGAATCAAACAAGTCGAGCAAGATTCCAACTTTTGAATATTCTACTGTTTTGAGCCAGATTCCTACTCCCGAACCTGAGGAATCCGCCATTTCCAGCCAAATTCCAACTCCTAAACCGGAAGAATCCACCATTTTGAGAAAGATTCCAACTCCTGAGCCTGAAGAATCCTCCATTTCGAGACAGATTCCTGAACCTGAGGAATCCGCCATTTCCAGCCAAATTTCAACTTCTGAACCTGAAGAATCCATCAGTTCGAGAAAGATTCCAACTTCTGAGCCTGAGGAATCCCCCATTTCCAGCCAAATTGCAACTTTTGAGCCTGAAGAATCTGCCATATCGAGACAGATTCCTGAACATGAGGAATCCGCCATTTTGAGTCAGATTCCTGAACATGAGGAATCCGCCATTTTGAGTCAGATTCCTACTCCTGAGCCTGAAGAATCAACCATTTCGAGCCAAATTCCTTCTCCTGAGCCTGAAGAATCTACCATTCCGAGGAAAATTCCAACTTCTGTAGAATCCACCATTTTGAGTCAGATTCTTACTCCTGGAACTAAAGAATCAACCATTTCGAGCCAAATTATAACTCCTGAACCTGAAGAATCCACCATTTCGTGCCAAATTCCAACTCCTGAAGAATCGGCCATTTCGGGCCAAATTCCAACTCCTGAGCCTGAAGAATCAGCCATTTTGAGCCAAATTCCTACTCTTGAGACTGAAGAATCTGCCATTTCGAGCCAAATTCCATTTCATGAAAAAGCCACCATTTCAAGTCAGATTCTTACTCCTGTGACTGAAGAATCAATCATTTCGAGCCAAATTTCTACTCCTGAACCCAAAGAATCCACCATTTCGTGCCAAATTCCAACTCCTGAAGAATCGGCCATTTCGGGCCAAATTCCAACTAATGAGCCTGATGAATCGGCTATTTTGAGCCAAATTCCTACTCTTGAGACTGAAGAATTTGCCATTTCGAGCCGAATTCCAACTCATGAAGAATCCACCATTTTGAGTCAGGTTCTTATCCTTGAGCCGGAAGAATCAACCATTTCGAGTCAGATTCTTACTCCTGTGACTGAAGAATCTACCATTTCGAGCCAAATTCCAACTCCTGAAGAATCCACCATTTCGAGTCATATTCTTACTCTTGAGCCTGAAGAATCAACCATTTCGAGCCAAATTCCAACTCCTGAACCTGAAGAATCCACCATTTCGAGCCAAATTCCTACTCCTGAGCATGAAGAATCTACCATTTCGAGCCAAATTTCAACTCTTGAAGAATCCACCATTTCGAGCCAAATTCCAACTCCTGAAGAATCCACCATTTCGAGCCAGATTTCTACTCCTGAGCTTGAAGAATCTACCATTCCGAGCCAAATTCCAACTCGTGAAGAAGCCACTATTTCGAGACAGATTCCTACTCTTGAGCCTGAAGAATCAACCATTTCGAGCCAAATTCCATCTCCTGAACATAAAGAATCCACTATTTCGTGCCAAATTCCAACTCCTGAACCTGAAGAATCCACCATTTTGGGTAAAATTCCTACTCCTGAGCCTGAAGAATCGGCCATTTCGAGCCAAATTCCATCTCCTGAACATGAAGAATCTAACATTTCGGGTCAGATTCCTACTCCTGAGCCTGAAGAATCGGCCATTTCGAGCCAAATTCCAACTCCTAAAGAATCCACCATTTCGAGCCAAATTCCAACTCCTGAAGAATCCACCATTTCGAGCCAGATTTCTACTCCTGAGCCTGAAGAATCTACCATTCCGAGCCAAATTCCAACTCGTGAAGAAGCCACTATTTCGAGACAGATTCCTACTCTTGAGCCTGAAGAATTTGCCATTTCGAGCCAAATTCAAACTCCAAAAGAATCCACCATTTTGAGTCAGATTCCTACTCCTGAGCCTGAAGAATCGGCCATTTTGAGCCAAATTCCATCTCCAGAGCCTGAAGAATCTACCATTCTGAGCCAAATTCCAACTCATGAAGAATCCACCATTTCGAGTCAGATTTCTACTCATGAGCCTGAAGAATCTACCATTCCGAGCCAAATTCCAACTCATGAAGAAGCCACCATTTCGAGTCAGATTCCTAATCCTGAGCCTAAAGAATCGGCCATTTTGAGCCAAATTCAAACTCCTAAAGAATCCACCATTTCGAGTCAGATTCCTACTCCTGAGCCTGAAGAATTGGTTATTTTGAGCCAAATTCCATCTCCTGAGCCTGAAGAATCTACCATTTCGAGCCAAATTCCAACTCCTGAACATGAAGAATCCACCATTTTGGGTCAGATTCCTACTCCTGAGTCTGAAGAATCTGCCATTTTGAGCCAAATTCCAACTCCTGAAGAATCCACCATTTCGAGTCAGATTCCTACTCCTGAGCCTGAAGAATCTACCATTCCGAGCCAAATTCCAACTCATGAAGAAGCCACCATTTCTAGTCAGATTCCTACTCCTGAGCCTGAAGAATCTGCCATTTCGAGCCAAATTCCAACTCGTGAAGAATCCACCATTTCGAGTCAGATTCATACTCCTGAGTCTGAAGAATCTGCCATTTCGAGCCAAATTCAAACTCCTGAAGAATCCACCATTTCGAGTCAGATTCCTACTTCTGAGCCTGAAGAATCTACCATTTCGGGTCAGATTCCTACTCCTGAGCCTGAAGAATCTACCATTTCTAGCAAGATCCCACATTTTAAAGATGCGTGTTCAGAATCCTTCCAGTCAAGCCAGACTACAACAACTGAAAAACCACACAAGTCAAGCAAAATTACTACTCCTGAAGATGAATTTGAAGATTTCACGCAACCAAGAGAAACTCTAACTATTCCAGAGGAGTCTGAAAAAAGCTCGATTTCATGCATGATTAAGACTTTTGAAACATTATCTTTGCAATCTCCAATTTGTTGTGGAAAAAGCTCAGCAAAATTAAAAAATCTGTGCAAGTGTCTATCTTCAGGAAAGGTGTCTGAGGAATCTACTATTCCACAATGGCCACTCTCTCGAAATGTGCCCCAAAAATCTATCATTCTGAGCAAGGTACCATCTTCTGCAGATGGATCTGAAGAATCGACCCATTCAATACAAGCTCGGATCAAATGCATGGATGTTGAGGAATCCATCATTATGAGTGATACCCTAACTAATGGAAAGCAGCCGGAAAAAAACATCATTCCTTCTAAAAAATCAGCTCCAAAAAGCATAACTTCAAAGCCTGTAGAATCAACCATTCCAGGAGAGATTCCCACTACTCGAAAGGTACCTGTAGAATCAACTATTCCAGGTGAGGATCCAACACCTGGAAATATTCCTGAGGAATTCATCATGCCAAGAATGCCTAGATCTTCTATAAGACCAGGACAACCAAAGATAAAAAAGATACCAGTAGAATCCACAATTCCAGGTGAGGATCCAACACCTGAAAACATTCCTGAAGAATCCACCATGCCTAGCACTTCTAGAAGATCAGCCCAACCAAAGATCCCAAAGGAACCTGTAGAGTCTACAATTCCAGATGGAGATTTAGAAGAATGGTGTAAAGCATCTACTAGTCTTAAGTTTTCTAATAGCAATGAAGCCACTTTTATGCGCAAGACTAGCACTTTTGCAATTCAGAAGATGCCTGAAGAAGTTGTGACACTACTTAATAGATCCCCTACTGGCAAGCGAAGTAGCGAATGCTCAAAACAGAGTGGACACTTTCCTATTAAGAAAGTTAAAGGAGAAATCCTGTTCAGTGAAGATAAAGTTACTCAAAATAAAACATGTGAAACTCAACTGCTGAAGCTTGCTCCAGAGCATGAAATAGAACAAACTGAGGCATTAGACAGGCCTAGCAAATATCATGAAGGACACATAGAAGCTGCTGAGGCACAAAATCATAACCAAGAAGGAAATGTCAAAGCTGTCCAACCAAACTTAGTTGATGTGGTTTTGAATGTTAGGGCTGTTAAGCCTTTCCAGTTGGGTACAAATCAATACTTTAGAATAGAACAGATGTGGTACAAGGCACAACCAAAAGCAGATTCTCCAGAGTTGAAAAGTGCACAAGACTTGGAAGCACAACTAACATCTTCAACCACATCAAAGTCAAAAACTGAAGAAGTTCTGTTAACACAACCCAATGAAATTGAAAACCCACAGGATGAGGAATTGCATGCAACAGAAACTTCTGTCATAGATTCTTCAGATTGCAAAAGTTCACCAGAATTTGAAGCCCAAGTGACCAATTCTTCAACTCCATCAAAGTCAAAAACTGAAGAAGTTCTGTTAACACAACCCAATGAAATTGAAAAACCACAGGATGAGGAATTGCATGCAGCAGAAACTTCTGTCATAGATTCTTCAGATTTCAAAAGTTCACCAGCAGTGGAAGCACAAGTGCCGAAATCTTCAACTCCATCAAAGTCAAAAACTGAAGAAGTTCTGTTAACACAACCCAATGAAATTAAAAAACCACAGGATGAGGAATTGCATGCTACAGAAACTGCAGTCATAGATTCTATAGATTTCCAAAGTTCACTAGAATTGGAGGCACAAGTGACCAAATCTTCAACTCCATCAAAGTCAAAAACTGAAAAAGTTCTGTTAACACAACTTAATGAAATTGAAAACCCACAGGATGAGGAATTGCATCCAACAGAAACTTCTGTCATAGATTCTTCAGATTTCAAAAGTTCACCAGAATTGGAAGCACAAGTGACCAAATCTTCAACTGAATCAATGTCAAAAACAGAAGAAGTTCTGTTGACAAAATCTCCTGATATGGCAAAGGAGCAATCTGTGAAGTCTCTGACAATGGAATCTATGTTATATACAAAGCAACATGTCAAAGAAATGCTAGAAGCCAAATCATGTTACACAGCAGAATACCCTCAGTTGATGAAGTCTGTAGTCTCAGCAAAGGACAAGGTGACAGAATCTCAAAATGGGGCAAGGACACAATCTGAGGATGCACAGTCAATGGAGTCTCCAGACCCTGTGAAGGGCAAAATTCTAAAAATGATGTTGGCAGAATCTCATGCTACAGGAAAGGCACAGTCACTGAAATCTCCAGACCCTGCAAAATTCAAAGTTCTAAGAATGATGTTGGCAGAATCTCAAGATACTCCAAAGACACAACCTGAGGATGCACTGTCAAAGGAGTCTCCAGACCCTGTGAAGGGCAAGGTTCTAAAGAGGATGTTGACAGAACGTCAAGATACAGCAAAGACACAACCTGAGGATGCACACTCAATGCAATCTCAAAACCCTGTGAAGGGCAAGGTTCTAAGAAAGATGTTGACAGAATCTCAAGATACAGCAAAGGCACAAACTGCAGGTGTGCAGTCAATTAAATCTCCAGACCCTGTGAAGGGCAAGGCTCTAAGAAAGATGTTGACAGAATCTCAAGATACAGCAAAGGCACAAACTGCAGGTGCGCAGTCAATTAAATTTCCAGACCCTGAAAAGGGCAAGGTACTAAAAATGGTGATGACAGAATCTCAAGCTACAGCAAGGACACAACCTAAGGATGCACTGTCGATGGAATCTCCAGACCCTGTGAAGGGCAAGGTTCTAAAAATGATGTTGACAGAACCTCAAGATACAGCAAAGGCACAAACTGCAGGTGTGCAGTCAATTAAATCTCCAGACCCTGAGAAGTGCAAGGTTCTAAGAAAGATGTTTACAGAATCTCAAGATACAGCAAAGGCACAAACTGCAGGTGCGCAATCCATGAAATCTCCGGATCCTGCAAAAGGCAAGGTTCTAAAAGAGATGTTGGCAGAATCTCAAGATACTCCAAAGACACAATCTGAGGATACAAAGTCAATTAAATCTCCAGACCCTGAAAAGGGCAAAGTTCTAAGAAAGATGTTGACAGAATCTCAATATACAGCAAAGACACAACCTGCAGGCGCACAGTCAATGGAATCTCCAGACCCTGCAAAATGCGAGGTACTAAAGAAGATGTTGACAGAATCTCAAGATACAGCAAAGGCACAAACTACAGGTATACAGTCTATGAAATCTCCGGACCCTGCAAAGGGCAAGGTTCTGAAAGATATGTTGACAGAATCTCAAGATACAGCAAAGACACAATCTGAGGGTTTACGGTCCATGGAGTCTTCAACTCCTGTGACGGGACAGGTCGAAGATATTTTATCAGAATCCCTTGTTCCTGTAATGGTACAACCTGCAGAAGTGCATCCTGCAATTTATTCAAACTCTGAAGAAGCAAAAGAAAAGCAAGTGGCAGAATCTCTTGTCACTGAAAATTTACATGATGTTATTGAAGAGCAGTTGACTACATGTTCAGACACTGCAGAACAACAAGAAATAGAATCTCTATTGGTAGAATTCATTGGCAAGGATGAAGAAGATACTGTAAATTCGCTGTTGACACATATAGAATCTGCATTGGGAAATGCAACAGAATTGGCAGAATCCCTTGGTATAGCAAAGGGTGAACCTGTGGAAGCACAGCTTACCAAGAGTTTAGATCCTGCTGAGGAACAAGCCAAAGAATCATTTGGAGTGGTTGAGGAAGAAAGTATCGAGCAACAATTGGTAGAATCTCCTGGTACATCAAAGGCAAAACCTATGGAATCTCAATATACAAAACAATCAGACCCTACAGAAGGACAAGAAAAAGAATCGATATTGGGAGAATCCCTTGGCATGACAGAGGTGGAATCCCATCTTACCAAGTTTTCAAACTCTTCAGAAGAACATGGAAAAGAAACACTAGTGTTTGAATTGGTTGGCAAGTCAGAGGCACAAATGGAGGATATACAATCGATGAAGGTTCCAGCCCCTGTACAGGAACATGTGGAAAAAATGCCATTGGAAGAAGCACTAGACACTGCAAAGGTACAATATCAGGAACCCCATTGTGTGTCCAGAGTTTCTAGAAAAGGACAGAAGCCTCTATTAACAAAACCCGGTTATCAACTTCGTTTAAAATATACTAAATTGAAAAATGCATATGAAAGTATTGGATTTGGCACAACGAACCTAACATTTGCCTTCGAAAATTGCTGCAGTGTTAAAGTATCATCAACTTGCTTTAAGGACCTGGAGATGATGTCACTTCAAGACCTTGTATTACAAGACCATGTTAGAGGAAGTTTCTTGTTGTTACGTACAATAGAGCCGGCTTGTTTAAATGACGGAATTTTCACTGTTGTTGAAGACCATGTAGGAAACACTGTCATGTTTTGTCTTCAGTACTTCTTATCTGATTTTAAGGCTGATCTCGATGATGTCTTACCAGTAGGAACAATCTTCATCCTCAAAGAACCTTACTGCCGTGAATCCATCGATGATGAATGTGTCTTGTTTTGCCATGGTCCATCGGATATAAAATTTCTGTACGATGGTCTGGCTGACATGGAATTGGCTGAAAAGGTGGAGTGGAAAAGTGACATTGTTTGCAATTATGTGACACGACCTCCGAAGCCCCAGAATGCTGGTGAATGGATAATACGAGCACAAGTTTTGCTAGAAGATGGCAAATTGGAATGTGCCATCCGGTGCTGCTTTTTGGCTTTGGACATTCTCAGTAAAAATGGTGATCGATATCTGATGTTGAGAATTTATAACGAATTGGTAGCTATGTATACTCAACGTGGCTGTTTAGAGACTGCTGTGAAAATTTGTGAACATTATATCCTTGATAATAGTTTAGCAAAAGAAGACGGACTTTTGGCTACTGCATCTACTTTCTACAGATCTAGAAGATACCAAGAAGCTAAAGATTATATCGTCGAGGCCTACAAAATTTGTAACAGTGACAGTAACGAACAAATCAAAAGAATCTTGAAAAGAACCAACTATAGAATTTCTGAGCAGTTGGAGGGGATTTTTGACATGGAGCATTTCCGTCGTATCGCCCGTGAAACACCATTAAAACCTGTCGATTGTTCGGATTATCAAGGTCCTATAAAACTTGAAAAAATACCTGGAGTAGGTCGTGGAGTGGTGGCTACAAGAGACATTGAACCAGGAACATTATTAGTAGTTTCCAAAGCCTTAGCATTTTCTTGGAATTCTGGTGATACAGTAATACCGGAAAATATTGTCTTTGAAAACCTTGTTACAGAACTTGCAATTCTTGTAGCAAGAAACCCAACTACTTATGGTGCTACTATCTACAGTCTTTATGATGGACAAGATACATCCAGGGTCTACTGCGACCCAGAAACAGAACGGGAACCCATAGCCGATATTGGAAAATTGGCCAGTATTGTGAAAAATAACATTATAGGTGCAGGTTGTGACTTTTATCCCATGCCAGACAGATTTGAAAGATTTCGAGCAAAGGTTCCTGGATGTGGTGTCTTCCTTTGGCCTTCCTACTTCAATCATAGATGTTTGCCCAACACGTCAATGATATTCTTGAATGACATCCTATTCATCAGAGCCATACAGTACATCAAGGAAGGTGAGGAGATATTTGTGCCATATATACCATGGGAAATGCCATACCAGTTAAGAAAAAAATATTGCATGCAACGTGGTTTCAAGTGCACGTGTCAGCTATGTGAATTTGAAGAAAAGGAACCGGAAGCTGTTCACAATAAACGATACGAAATCTTATTAACTAGTGAGAAGGTCAGCAAACTTCTTGCTGGTCAAGAAAAGATAAAAGACGTGCCATTGCTGACCAACGATATTCATAGACTAGTTGAACAATTTGAATCAACCTATTCCAAAGATGGACAGTTTCCACAAAAAGTTACAATGTTTTTAATGTACTATATGCTTATTAATGCTTATGCTTTTGAAGTACGTAGATCTTCTTGGGATCCTTGCAAAGAAATTGAATATTGCGAAATGGCGTTCAGATGTTTTGGATTTGAACCAAATACGATGTTCGATGCCATTGAAAATAATAAGACAATAATTGAACCCAATACT
Source organism: Xestoiulus laeticollis (assembly GCA_034698905.1). Taxonomy (NCBI): domain Eukaryota; kingdom Metazoa; phylum Arthropoda; class Diplopoda; order Julida; family Julidae; genus Xestoiulus; species Xestoiulus laeticollis. The sequence continues at coordinate 16,794 of JAQGCC010000475.1, forward strand.
TATCTTCATCACGCTTTATTTAATGTTGTGACAAAGTTAATTATTTTAAACAGTTATCTCCAGAAAGTTGATGAAAAAGATAAATGGTCTAAGATCGCCTGTGCTTTGATAAAAGTTTATTCTGGAGGAGATAAAATTGCTTTGAGAGAATTTATTGGTCTTAGGTATCGAGTTTAAACTCTGAAATTAATAATCTTGAATTGAAAAATTTGAAATTCTCAATTGAAAACTTTGAATAATTAACAATGTCGTTTAACGAAAATTTATGGTTGCTGTTTTCTAATTAGTCTTAGTTTATTTCATTGCACATTTTCCAAACGCTTTTGATGTCTTGCTTGAATATTATTTTTTATTATCATTTTTTTTTCGAGTTTCTTTGATCTTTAGTGAGACCTTTTTAACGCAAATTTTAAGATAATTACTTGTTTGGTCCAAAATATTGTTAGTTCGGGAAAATGTTGTATAAAACGTATTGTGAATAGATTATATATAGACTTGACGTAATTTTGTAAATCTTGGAATTTGAATTTTTGCATGTTCACCAAATTTGCGATCAATAAACTCATGTTTAAAATCTACTTTTTTTTTAGCCACCGTTTGAAAAATCAAGGATATCGTGCTAATTTACTAGAAGTATTATACTAACCAGTCCTAAATAATGGAGATTGCATGTTGTATTAAAGGTGCGTGTTTACAATAGCGAGATTGTGCAGGTTTCCTTTAATCTTAGCGACATTGGCAGCACAGTTTTTTTTGCCAATGTGCATGTGTGGGGACGACGTTAACGGGTTTGTGGTTGAGGGGCGACGGCAATAGAGGGATTGTGCACGCCTCCCTTACTGCTCCTTTAATGATAACCACATTGACAGCACTGTATGTTTTTCCAATGCGTTCTTGTTAAGGTAAATCAGTTGACGGGGCATTAAGGGAGGCGTGCACAATCCCTCTAATATCACTTTATGTAGCCTATACTTGTTACAGTGTATATTAACATATTAATAAATTTGTTAATAATCTTAATTCCCTACAGTATATTGATCGCAACTGCTGTATTAATTTTAGTAAATTTGTTTTTTTGGTGCTGTGTAAGTTAGTTATACACATATAGGCCTACAATATATTCTTGTACACTAGTGCAATATTTTGACATATCATTTACATGTAAAATAAGTAATTGACCAATATTTTTAATAACTTTAACCTTTGGATTGGCAGGGGTATGTACAGGTACGTGAAATCCAAGTATCCATAGCAGCGACTGAAAATGTTTGATTTGACGTAATATTTACAGGAAAAAAGTAGTTAAAATGCATTAACCAATAGGTGCATTCAATCCCCTAATGAGTAGAAACTAATTAAACTACAATGTATTTTAATTGACTTAAAATTTATAATACATTGAATTGTGCTTGGCATAAACTTGAAATATAGCATATACTTTGCACGTGGCCAAGAATTGGTAATTGTTATACGGCTATAAACATTAACATGTACATTACATTAAGGATAAATTGTTTGTAATCAATGCCTGGTTAAACATTATACATGTGGCATGTGGCTTAAACATGAAAAAATTTAAGAAAAGCGTTTGAAAAAAAATTTGAGGAATGCTTTTGAAAAAATATATAAGGAAAGCCTTTGAAAAACATGTATACATGTACTGTATGCCTACAGTGCAACCAATATACAGAATACAACTACATGTACATGTGTTATTTAGTGAAACCGAAAACATTTTAAATTATAATTTTACCTTTTTAAAAATCAGAGCGTTTGACAAAAAATACCTTTACCTTGACGTTATACAATTTTTCATGTTTTGTAGTAAATAAAAATTAGTTTTAGAAAATAAAAGTTTATTGTAAATGTAGTTAATTGTATACATGTTTTCCTAATTAATTGTCACCATTTTAAATGGGAAAATATTTTTCGTTTATTCCTGACATAATTTACATGTATAATTAAGTTACGTATTCATTCATATTACACGATCACTTGTTTAAAATACATTATACATATACATGTACATGTAGTTAAAGGAATATTTTTAAAAAACTTACAAAATCAGTGACCTTTGACCTTTCAAATAAGCACATACATGTACTTGAGTATAACGATATTCAAATAATTTTTATTTCGCAATTAATCTATAATCCTTGAACTTTACTGGTAATACATAACAAATTATATGTGTGTGCCAACACTCAAATTTCATAAATTACTGAATAATCGATTTTTTATCAAGTTATTCAGACTACTCCAAAATTCTACCTTTCTCACCCTCTTTAATTGAACTTTAATTTGGGATCGTCATTCTATACGTTGGTTTAACAAGGATTCGACTTGCCAAATTGCCATTTTGCATAGTGACTTTACAGGAAGTGGGTTCCTCGGTCTTCAAATTTTAGGTGAGTAATTCAATTTAAGATTTTATTAGCATTACCACTTCACAATATCACCTGTTTTGGTTGCTTGAAAATTCCAGTTGTCAGGATGGTCAGTGAAACTTTTTTTAAAAGCTGGAAAAGTTGAAAATTTCATTTAATGTATATGTGAATTTTGATTTATCCCCATCAAGAATCATGAAACTCCAAAATCAACCATCTTTAAAATAATGTTAAAATATTCTGTTTTTTTTTCCAGGATGGCCAGGTTAATGCCTCAATGGTCGCCTCAAGTGTCTCGTAAGGGCCAACCACCTAATCTTTTATATCCAGTGTACAGACTACGTGTAAAACATGTTTTCGATGCATCAACAAACATTGAACCAAATCTATATGTTAGTTCTACAAATGATAATTCGTACATCCATAACCTAGACATGGAGGAATGTTCAAACATCAGAGTTTCGAATAAAGCCTTGTGTACTCTTAAGAGAATATCTCTCAAAGAACTTCGTCTGTACGAATACGCAGAAGGGCATCACCTTGTACTACGTATAATGGAGACAGTTTATGTTTCTTGTGGTGTCTTCGTATTTGCTGTAGAGGACCATGAGGGAAATGGCATCACCCTACGTGCTGATTATTTTCCAATCCCAATGGGTTTGAACATTGTGGACTGCTTTCCAATTGGCATGATTTTTGCTCTGAAAGAGCCAATATGCAAAGAAACGTCCTTAGGAGAGGATATCCTCTATTGTGGATCACCATCAGACATTATTTTTCTGTACGAAGGAGATTCATATTTCCAATATGCACGTGATATTCAGTGGAAAAATGATATCATGTTTAATGAGTCAAACAGACTTCCATTACCTCAAAGTGCAAAAGCATGGCTCGATCGTGGCAATAATTTGTTTAATGACAAGAAGTATGAAGCTGCTATTCGTTGTTACTACATGGCTTTAGACCATGACACTAAATTTAGTGCTGATGATCAACTTAGACCTGTTATATTGTGTTATCTGGCGGATTCATGGTCGAAACGTGGCTATAATGAGACTGCGTTGGACATCTGCATAGGTGTGATAAAGACCAATGTAGACATGGCAAATGCTCATATTTTGGCTGCGATAGCTTGTGAAAATCTTGAAATGTACAGAGAAGCTAGAGACTACTATGAAAGTTATTGTAAATTGGTACCCGACGACATGGGAGCTAAAGAAAAGGAGAAGCATTGCAGAAGACGTCTTGAAGAAAGAATAACTGGAAATATGGACATTAATGAACTGTTTGTAGCAAACCAAGATCCTAATCAATTTATTGATTGTGGAGGTTACACAGGTCCAATAAAAAGGGTTAGCATGGGGTATAGAGGTTTTGGTATAATAGCAGCCGAACATATAGAACCAGGCACCTTGTTGGTCATGTCCAGAGCTTTTGCATTTTTCCGTGGACCTGTTATTCATCCAAATCAAGAACAGAGGCTTTCTCCAACTCAAAATTCAATGTGGAGAAGTCTTATTCTACAGCTCGTTCAACTAATCTTGTATAGTCCAAGAACATTTGCCCCCAAAATCTACGATTTATTTGACGGTCAAAGCAGCAGAGGTGCAGAAATGTTTGCAGATAAAGAGAAACGTGAACCAATTGTAAACATGGAAAAATTAGGTAAAATTATAAGGTTTAGTTTAATGGGTGATAGTTGCAACCATTTTCGTTTGACAGAAGTCCTTGTTGGAAGTGACCAAATTATACCTAGTTGTGGAGTGTTCGGCATAGCTGACAGATTCCTCCATAGTTGCATACCCAATGCTTCCATCAACCTGTTCAATGATGTCATCGTCATTAATGCCATCCAATTCGTAAAGAAAGGAGAGGAAATATTACTGCCTTTAATTTCTTGGAAAATACCTTTTACAATGAGAGAACTGTTTTGTTCAAAACGTTCTTACATATGCCATTGTAATCTCTGTCAACCTGAACGAAGTGTAATAGGGCATGCTATTGCACAAAGATATGTACTGTACCTTGAATACGATTTTGTCCGTTTAAGACTGCATGAAGGACCAGTGAGATGTTATAAACAGCTGATGGGATATCTTGAAAGATTGAGAGCTAGAGTTGAACATTGTTATAAAAATGCTAAAGAATTTCCTGAGAATATTGCTTTGTCACAAATGTATGCTGTAATGGCCAAGGCCTGCTCCAGAGAAATAGCTGGTGTTTACTGGGACCCTCAGATGGAAATCAAATACCACGTAATGACTTTGACATATCTTGGATTTGATATTAATGATGTTCTCAAATCTCTTAATAAAGGAAAGGGTAAACAGGATACTACAGTAAATAATGCAGTGCTTGATGTTAGTGTGTTTACTGCTGTTGCTGGTTTGATTTGTATTTATAGTAGTATAGAACAACCTATTGTTAAAAAGAAATGGACCAGAATTCTTTGTGATCTGGAGAAAGTGTATTCTGGAGGAGGATTAGTAGCTGCGAGAATTAGAAACCCAAGGCTAAAAGACTTGATTTGAAATTTGTATAACTACATTAGGTTGAAAAAAAAACTTGCGAATTTTTACTAAACGTATTTACTAAACATTATCAGTTTTATTATATCTATTATATTTGGTTCTGGTAACGTTTGTTGTAACCATGTCTCTGAAAATGTTGTTTTTAATTGGAATAATGTCAAGCATTTGAAAAAATGTCATGAAAGCGTTTGAAAAATTTAAGGAAAGACTTTGAAAAAATCTCAGGAAAGTTTTCAAGATGCTTTTCGGTAAAAAAAAATCAGTAGTCTCTTTAATTATTGATGTTCGACTTCTATCAAGTGTTTAGTATGTGTTGCAAATTTCAATTTATTTAAGCAAGAATTTTACATTAATATAGCCTAATAATGTTTAAAATTCTCTACTTATTTCCAAATACCTTGTTTTGAATTGCATATTTTTCTAATCTCATTGTATTTCGTTGTTAATGCTTATTGTAATTTATATGAAGTGTATTTTCACTTATTCTATAATGAATTTTAATGTAATTTTTTTATCTAGTTGTTTTACCTTCACTAATTAAAATAAGAGTATTTCATTAATTTAATTTGCTCTTTTGTTTGAGATTGTATATACTCTGTATGTTTAATTACAATAGATTACTACGAATCTCACTTTTTGGCAGTTATGAAAATGACATCGAAAATGTATAAAATCTTGGAGCTTTATGGCAGTTTTAAAATTTGTAAGAGATTAAAATAGAATGTTATATTAATTTAATCGTAATATTTTTATTTGTAACATTTATAATTACAATCACTTTTACTTTTTCAACATTTCCTATGATAAAAATCCAAAAAATTGTTTGCAGTAAATATATACTCTATTAAACCCCGGGTCAATGTTCCTTACGTTTATTCCTATCGGTTTTTAACTGTTTTTAGCGAGATCACATATTTTGTCTACTTCGTGCGCAAGTGTTACCCAACCAAAAATTTGTCCTGCTTCCGCTATTTTGCCACACTGCTGTATGTTCTAAACAAGGTGTATTTAGTATGGTGGGATCACCAGCCCTCAAAAGTTGTTAGCAAAACGTGTTCCTTCTGTAGATGGCACGCACATCAAATGATGTCTATGATTCGCTCTCTAAAATGAGACTCTGAGTTCCAGACGTGATTTCAAATATTTTTGTGTCATAATCATTCTCAACCATTGACGGAGCTTCGTGCAAAAACAGATGCTTACTATTGGTCTTTTTTTTTGCATGCGATTAGACGATGGAATATTCTTCCTAACGATAGCGTAAACTAATTTTAAATTCAATTTAACAATGATGATGGGTTAGTTGCTACTGACGTAGGAGAATTGTCCTGAAAATGGGTACGACCCCCCTACCCGATGGCAATTATTTACTGACTGTAGGGTAATTGAATTGAATCCTTGCGTTGTTTCAATTGGGAATTATAGCCTGTTTTACAACCCACACAGAAACACTTGTTTTCAGTCATTTTTGCTGAATGCGTCGTCTGCAATGTATAGCATTGGATGCGAGCGCCATCTACGTGTGGAACACATTTTGCTAACAACTCGTTCTATGCAAGGAGGTGTCTGGTGATCCCACCATACTATGTCCACCTCGGTTCAAAATAACCCCCCAACATCACTGCTGGGACAAAAAAGTATTTATTCAAATTACTGTACTTTTTAAAATAAAGTAATAAAGTGTAAATGCTGCTTGAATTAACATGTGCCTTCAATAAAAGGTTTTAAAAATAAAACAAGAATTATAGGGCTTTATATCTCCCCTAACCGGAAGTGGCTATGGCGCCATGAAACGTTAATAGTCTAGTCTAGTTGGAAGATTACGTAATAATTTTTAACTTGACTTCAGGAAATAAGTGGTTTTGAACTTCGAAGGTGTGACGTCATTGTCTCAGTGACTTTTCTGTTTACATGCTTTACAAATTCCAAGGTCCCAACCTTTAATTTTTTTTCAATCTCGTTTAATCGCGTTTTATACATGTAAATCTCATCGACATTAACAGGATCATTATTTTGGAGAGGGCCATTGCAAAGAGTTGGAGCTCCCAATAGGCCTATGCTATAAAGGTGAGTTTTTAAGCCAAATAAAATATTTAATTTAAATATACATATGTACGTACTAAATTGTTAAACAATTAACGTGTACTTTAAGTAACGCTGATTTGAGGAACATTTTTAATCAAAACTTAATCTTCACAGCTTTAATATTTTTTTCGAAATGGACCCTTTGGTAATTCTAGAACAATTAAACTGAACACTATTTACATGTATGATTTAATTAGTAATTTATTTTAGGTCATTCAAGCTTGTTGGTATAGGTGTATATCAAATGTTATAATAGCCTGCATGTACGTGTTCAGTCTTCGTAATGATTTAATATTGGCTGACTAATAGGAATTTGGACCTTACCATATGCCCAAACTAGAATTGTGTCTAGTAGGCACAGGTGGAAAGGTTAAAGGGCAAAGTGTGGGGGATATTTGCCTATTATGGACCATATGATCCACGTTTAGCCCTCCATGGGCTTATGCAATTGTACATGGGACATACTACAGAAGAATCTTTCTAAAAGCATCCTGTGTAAAAGAATATCGTCTCTAAAAGCATAAAATTTGTCGGACCCGATAAATGAACCTGTCTGAAATCTTGGCCTCTGTCTAAAAGCATATTTGGCATATACAGTACGTACAGTATATAATGTATGCAATAAAAGCATAAATGTACGAGCATGAATATGTTCCCAAGAGTATTCTTATAGACAGGTTCTATTGTATAATTACGTATGAGCCGCATCTAACTATTGAAAGGTCGTATACACATGGAACCTGTCTAAAAGCATACTTATGATACCAGGACAAAATATGCTTTTAGGCAGGATAGAATAAGCTTCAGACAGGTTCATTCATCAGGCCGGTACATATAATTCTTTTAGAGAGGATATTCTTTTACACAGGATGTTTTAGAGAGGTTCATGGGCTTATTTTAAGTCAGTAGTGTTTAAAGTAGTTGTTAGATTAATTATTTTAATTGTTTTTTTTAGGGTAGACGAAAAATTTAATACAGAACAATAGAAGAATATCAAAACATTGAAGATCATCAGTGGATAGCTGTGAAACCAGAAATGGATCTTGCTAATTATACGATGACAGTTGCTGATATAGTTCAAGGGTCACCCAGACAAGGTGGTGCTTTAAACGTTGAAAAATTACGTATAACACACGTAATTTCATCCATGAATTTCGGACCTCCAAATCTGACCCCTGTGATTACAGATCTTCGTCAAAATGCTTCAAAGGTGCCCTTGAAGAATTTAACTAGGATTTCCATTCGAGAACTAAGCTTGGTAAATACTACCAAGGGACATTATTTGTTGCTTCGTACATTGGAAGATGCATATGGAGACCATTGTATCACCAGTTTAGTTGAAGACCATGAAGGTGATGCCATCACATTTTCATGGTACAATGTTACAGTTAATCCTAATGCTGACATCAGTGATATTTTACCGATTGGGACCATTTTTGCGCTGAAAGAACCCTACTATAATATGACTAGAGAAGGAGGTCGTGAACTCCGTTGTGAGTGTCCATCAGATGTTGTCATCTTGTTCGAAGGACACCAACTTGATGAACTTACAGAAGATGTCACTTGGAAAAATGCTATCGTAGAACAAATACCAAGAATACCAGAACCTACTACTGCACTTCAATGGATGGTACATGGAGATATGCTATATCAAACTGGTAAATATCATCTTTCAATACGTTGCTATTTGATGGCCTTGCAGAAGATTGAAGAAGTTGGTGACAGGCAAAGACTGGTACCGGAAGTGCATCTGAAATTATCCAATGCATATTTCGGAAGAGGATATTTCGAAACAGCATTACAGTTTCTTGAAAAAATTTTGAGAGTTGAACCTTATAATGACGAGGCCATTCTCCTGGCATCAAGATCGTGTTACAACCTTAGAAAATACAGAGATTCTTATAACTATATACAAGAGTATTGTAGCCACCATGACATCATCGAAGAAGACATTGAGAAGGAGTATCTGAGATGTAAAGAACGTGTTTTAGAGCAAGAAGAAGGACAGTTTAAGTTTTATAACATGTTTAAATTGCGTGCAGAAAATCCTCAAAAACCAATATGTTGTGCAAGTTATGCTGGCCCTATAGAAGTTGTTGACATTGAGGGCAAAGGTCGTGGCCTCGTGGCCACCAGGGACATTGCAGCTGGTACTCTGTTGGCAGTCTCCAAAGCAGTGTCATATTCATGGCAGTCAACGGTAAAGGACATTCCTGTTGATAAAACGTGGGAATATTTGGTTGTTCAACTTGGTGAAATGATAGCCAAGAATCCTAACATGTTTGGCACTACGATCTACGATCTGTATGCAGGTGAGGAATTTAAGCAGGATCAACCCATGGCCATCTTCTGTGACAATGATGCAATGGAGGAACCCATAATTGACTTCAGAAGACTCAAAGCCATTATTAAATGCAACTCGTTTGGGGATGGACCTGATGTTGGTAAAAACAAACTTTCACTTGCAAGAAGTTGTGTAAAAAGATATGGTTGTGGATTGTTCTCTTGGCCATCTTATTTCAACCATAGTTGCCTGCCTAATGCTTCAATCATCGAATGCTGTGACCTTATAATTGTTAGGGCTATCAAACGTATCGATAATGGTATGGAAGTACTTATACCATACATTTCTTGGGAAATGCCCTTGAAACTTAGACAAAATTTCTTTATTGGCCATGGATTTAAGTGCCAATGTCAACTCTGTGAACAGGACACAAATGTGACTAAAGAACATGAATTAAGAAGAATAAATATTTTATTCGAGTATGAGGGTATCTACAGACAATTGATTCAAAAAGATGTCGAATATTTTCCAAATTTAATCAAACGTATTTTTTCACTCATAAGACAGTATAATGCAACTTATGCAATGGGAGAACCTTCGCATAGAAGATCTGGATTATCACCCTTGTATGCCCTGCTAGCTTTGGCTTTTGAGACCCATAATAGTGATATTAAAAGTAAAGTTGCAATAATGGGTGGAAAAATGAACCAAAATGATAAGAGATTTCTACGTGAAGTTGAAGTCGATGCCCATAAAATGACGTTGAGATTTTTGGGTTTTAATCCACGAGATATGCTCAGAGCAATTAGGAATAATGAAGATTTAATTTCATCTACATCAATGTTAGATACAAGTGTGCTTGATGCTATCTCTCGTATAGTAATACTTAACTTCAAAAATAAAGATATTGAAAGTATGAAGAAATGGAAATGGATCCTCTTTGCCTTACATAAAATTTATTATGGAAAAGGAGAATGTTTGGTGAAATTTCTCTATCCTAAAATTGGTGAACTTATACAAAAGAAGTTATTGTATTAGATTGTTTTTAGTTTTGAAAAAAAAAGTTTTTGAAAATAAGATGATTTAAAATGAATTAAATCAAATCGATTGACAGTCATTAGATCCCAATGACATTTTGCACATGCTAAATACTGCAATCCAATTTTTGAAAATAAATTTGCCATTTTTGGTAACTGCAATAGCTTTTTTTTAAAATATCATTTAAAAATGACGATGTTTTAGTCCTACTAATATTGAGTCCATTGAGTCCTTGAGTCCTTGAGTCCATTATGACATATCATCCTAAACCAATGACGATTTAAGAAATATTTTTAACTACTGTACATCCAAAACCATTTGCCTGTTTTATATACATTTTAATTTCTTCACATTTCGGTGTTGAATATGATGTGATATTTAGAAATACGTTTTAATTGATGTGTAATTTGGGTTTTTATACGGATTTTGTAATTTGTTTTAAATAAAAAATTTCGTATATTTAAAAAAAATCTTGTGTATCTTTTGCAGAATCTGTATTGATACTCTGAGAATTTAGATAACCAATTTGTAAATTTTCATATTGAAAGCTTAGGTAATAATTTTTTTGTCACCATGTTTTCATTTTCATGTACATTTATCTTGTCAAGGTAAATTACACATGCACATTACAATAGTATATTACAAAGTTTATACCAGTGTACAATGTACAGTACATGTATTGTCCAGTTTAAAATTTCTTAAGAAAATTGGACCGGAAATGCCTTTTACAATAACTTTTACAATCTCCTTAGGCACTTATACAGTAAATGTACACAAAATGTCCATTGCACAATTAAGGACCTACTGTAAATCTGCACAGGGGAAATTAAAATGCTTTAAACATGTACATGTACATTACATGTAGTTTTTAGTTGAAAACTGAAAAATTTCAGTATATTTTGAGATCAAGAATATTGAAAATTTATTTATAAATTCAACTTAATTAAGAAAACGGAGATTTTTAAGACACTCCACATGAAAATCCAGGAATTTTTAATAGGATTAAATGATGTTTTTAATTATAAAATGAAGCATAAGGCACGGAAAATAAATAAATAATATTTAGTCGACAACCTTTGAACTTTTGAATTTTAAGCATATGCATAAATGTTAAGAGCGAAACATTTTATTCAAATTTTAAACCACATATTTTTCTGCTGTCCATGCAACACCTGCCTTTCTCACCTGAATTTAATCACATTTTAATTTGGGATAGTCATTAAACGGACTATTTCATTCCTTCGAGCACAATCATTTTAGCTTTTGAAGAAATTCGAATCTTGAGCATTTCGATACTACAATAATTAAGGTAAGTACATGGTTGCCCAAATGCTATAGCTTCTGATTTAAATACAATAAAGAATCTAATCTAGTTATAATTAATTTTAAATTAAATTTCCCTACTTTGTTACTTACAGTTCTAAATTAAAAATTGTTGTACAGTGTATATCAATAGAACTTGTCTCTAAAACCAAAGTACAAGTAGGCATACATGAACATGTACATGTACATGTATTGGTATTTAAATTTCATTATATTGCTATTCAAAACTATTATCAAAAATATATAGACGCTGCAGTGTTGTATTTGCCAATTATTCAATCTCGACCGTTGTATTTCTCATCAGTTTATTGCTTTTCAAACAAACATTTTTAATACACTTAAGTAAAATACGACATTGATTAATAACTAAAGGTTTTATCCATCATTCATTTAATAAATTTGAAAATAAATAATGTTTCATTACCCAGGTGTGGTACATTCTTAAATATCTTGACTACCTTGAATATACTAGTACATGAATATGAATTTTGTGATAAAAGCATGAATTTTGGATCCGAGAATGTTGAATATGTTTAAAACTGATTTAGGTATTGGGATAAGTGTGAACTGGCCCCTGGTGTGAACAGTGTGAACTGGGGTGAGAAGGACCCCAATTTTCATCGCAAGTTATGAATCTGAGCTAAAACCACAGTAAGTTTTGTCTAAACTTACTTTTTCACATCATCTTAGATGTCGCTATGATAAGTGCATGTAAGATTTAACCAAGTCGATTACAAGTGCTATCAAAAATGGCTTGGAAAAAAATTAGACAAAACTTACTGTGTTTTCAGCGCTGATTCATAATCTTCCAAAAACATTGGGGCCCCAATTCAAAATTTCAAAAGGCCTACCCTTTTCAACTAGTGTTGGCAGATATGCAAATAATTGTGCACAGTATCTAAATCAGTTTTATACGTATTCAACATTTCTATTTCAAAAAACATGCTTTTATCATAAAATGCACAATTCTTGCTATTTCCTGCTATAGGAAATATATCATCAGGTTTTCAATATTATGTCTTGTTTTCTTATGACTTGCAATGTTTGACTTATAGTTGTTTCTTAATATCTTATTAGGATGCCTATGCAATTTGATCCAGAACATAATGAAGATGAAAAAGAGGACTTTGAAGAAGAGATGGCAGAATTGAGTCCTCGATTGGGACAGAGTCCTCAATTTGCAAGAAATTTAGAATCCCTTCGTTCATTACATATGAATTTGTGTTGCAACGACTCTGAACATTCCCTTTCTGTGATTGTTAGTCCAAATCACCACATTTCAAAGACCCTCCTTAAGGACCTCAAGAGAATAAGTCTTAAGGATCTTAGCGTGGACTGTACTGAATTTGGAGGATATTTGCTACTACGTACCTTAGAACCAGTATATGTTAACGGAAGCCTTCAAACCATTGTAGAAGACCACTTAGGAAATGGTGCCATATGTTTATTTTACAATTATGCTATAAATTTGAAACAGAACATGCGGGACGTCATGCCAGTCGGTACTGTTTTTGCATTGAAAGAGCCCTTTTGCTATGAGACAGAAGAAGGAGATTGTGTCCTAAGATGCGAAACCATATCCAACATGATTATAATTTATGAAGGAGACGAAAATTCCAGTTTTTTAGACGGTATCACTTGGAAAAATACCATTATCGATCCTATTAAGAAGTATCCTATACCAACTACAGCCTATGAATTCAAAGAAGCTGGACAGTCTTGGAATAATAATGGAAAACATGAATTGGCAATGCGGTGTTATTATCTGGCACTTAAGCATATAGATGATGTTAATAATAAGTTAACGTTCCTAAATGATTTGAATTTGAAATTAGGTTTGTTGTATTCGGAACTAGGTTACCACGAAAAGTCATTGAAATTTATAGAGAAGGTTCTGGAAGTTGAACCTGGGAATTCATTTGCTAGTGAATGTGCTGGCAAATCTTATTACCATTTAGAAAAATACGATAATGCCCTTCCTTATTTCCAACAAGTTAAAGCTTATTATTCATTGACTGTTAACATTGATAACATGTTAGAGGCCTGCAATAGACATTTATTAGAACAGAAAATAGGAGTGGATAATGCCTACGAACATTTTGAAACTCCAAGTTCATTTCCAGACAAGATATTGTTTAGTGGAAATTACATCGGTCCCATAAAAGTTGATATGATAGAGGGCAAAGGTCAAGGCGTGGTTGCCACGTGTGATATTGAACCAGGAACATTATTGGTTATTTCCAAAGCTCTGGCATATTCATGTAAACGTGTCAAACATTCATTCTCAAAACCATCTGGAGAACTAGAATGCTGGCAGGATCTTCTTCATCAAATTTCGCAGAAAATAGCACGTAATCCTGACACTTTTGGAGATATAATTTACTCCCTACATGATGGTAAAAGTCCTGTTGGAGAAATTCCACCTCAACTATTCTGTGATCCAGAAAACAGTGCAGAACCTATAGTGGACATGTATAAACTGAAAGGCATCGTCAAATGCAACATGATGGGTAATGGTACAGCCAGATGTACTGCTGGATATGGGATATTCCAGTGGCCATCTTATTTCAACCAATGTTGTCTACCCAACACTTCATATCATAAATTTAACAACATTTTAGTGATAAGGACAATCCAGCACATTAGGAAAGGCGAGGAAATATACCTGCCTTGTCTATCATCTGATATGCTATTACATATAAGAGCGTATTTGTGTAAAACACGTGGTGTCACGTGTGTTTGTAGATTCTGTATTATGAACAAGAAAATGTCTGAATTTGAAATTATGAAACAAAATCATTTTTTGAAAGACTATGAGAAATTATACTTTCTTGTAGGTCAAAACTGTATATTCAATGCTCGGAGGTTAATAAGGGAAACTCGCCGTCTTATCGACAATTTTGATAACTTTTTTGAAAATGATGACCCCTTTATGAAGAACACTGTTATGATTGCACTTTACAACTTGTTTTCTAAGGCAATATTCTTAACACATGTTGATAAAGATGATAGTGAGGAAATTGTTATTCGATCTGAAAAACAAATTGAATGTTACAAAATGGTTCTGAAATATTCTGGATTTAACCCTCCTGATCTGCTTAGATCAATCGCAGACGGTAGTGATTTAATTCCTCCAAATGCATATCTTAATAAAAATGCATTGATTGCTGTGGCTGGCATAATTCAAAATTATCATTTAATAGGTGATCCGATCTATAAAGTGAAATGGATCGAAATTCTACTTGCTCTTGAAAAGATTTATTCTGGAGCAGATGTAAATCACATAAAAGAATTCTACCTATCCCTCAGAAAGCTGCTTTAAAATTAAATATGATGTTAAGATACTTTTATTTTATTCTTATTAATGCATCAACTTTGATATTTAAAAGTTTTTAAAAAGTGCTTGAATCTTACAAACTTTAATGTCACATCTGTTTTTAAAGAAAAAGTATTAAAAAAATGTACAAGTTTGGTCTATGCAGAATCTCTTTTGTTCAAGGGATTTATATTGCTGGATAATTGAAATTAATTTCCATATACATTAATATGCATTTATGTACATGTCTAGTTATGCGTTTTTTTATATAATTTTACGAATTTAGCAATGGTGTTTTAATTGACGTATTTTGTAACTTCAATTTTTCTACATGTTTGTAGTAATGCATGCAAGCAAATGTACTGGTATTACCTTTTTCGCAAGTGCTTTTATTATCGAAACCTAATTTTAAATAAATTTTCTTGTATTTAGTTTTATAAATTTTTTGTACACTTTATTTGTTAGGTATTAAAGTAAAATTTATAGAAGCTTAATAATTCAATGTACATGTACATTGTAATCTTATCTAAATTGACTTTTAGAGATTTAGTCTAATGCTTTGTACATGTACATGCATTTAACAAAATTCAGCTTAGAGTAATATGATAATATATTTCTTGAAGTTTTGCTTTAAGGGATACGAAGATCCAAATCTAAAATTTGGGGTGCTGGAAAGTCTTTTAAGGAAATATCCTGTGTTCAATTTATTTTAACTAAAAGTTACAGTATAACATAGTAAATAAAAATTAATTTGCATATTTGGCGAATTAAATATATTTTTATAACCATAATCAAGCTTTGAAGGTTATCAAAATGGTTTATTAAAAATGGACATTCCTGGCGAATGACTTCTTAATAACAATAAGTAAACCATATAATAAATGTAAAACTAAAATCTCGTAAAACATCAGACAACAGCATATAATTATTACCTCACATTATGCTTTATGCAATAAAACTTTTAGCCATTGCTTCTTGGATCATATTATACAAAATTAATAAATTTTGTATTCAAAATTTTGTATATAAGTATTCAACACAAATTTTGATAATTTTCGTGCATAATTGAAACATTTGTTACTTTTAAATACAATGTACATGTACATTACCTGTTATCAATTATGCAATGTTTTTAAACCAATAACCTTGGAGCTGTATAAATCCAATATTCTAATTCAATATTTTAATCCAAAATTTCTTACCAACCCTTCAATTAGAAATTAAACTCGTCATAAAAAGTTTTTAAAAACCATGGTAAAAAATCAAACTCAGTCATATGAGCTCAGTTACTATTGCTGATCTAAATTTTGCTCCTTGGCCATTTCATAAGGTAAGAAACTAAAAATTGTGTCTTTCATCGATACAATCTTTTATGTCATGATAAAGCAAGTTTTCCTTTTTATATTTCAATAATCGAATAAGATGAGGTGAACAAAAATTAGAAAGAACATTACAAGAAAACCTGTATTTTCCAATAGTTCTCCATTCTTCAATTTCTAATTTTCTTAGACCATATGGCATCTTTTGGATACGTACCAATCATCCACGAGGAAGATGAAGAAGAAGATGAAGAAAATGAAGGAGTTGAATATAGTGAGGATGATGAGTCCAGTGAGTACAGCGAGTCCAGTGATGATATTGAGGTGGACGAGACACGTCTTCCAGAAATCGACAAGAATTTGTTAGGAAAATCACTACCATTTGCACGTGGTGTACATGAACTACGTCTGACTCGTTTAAGACAAATAAGTAAAGTGAAACGCTTTGATAGTCCGACTACTCTTACAGTGGTCATGTGTTCAATTAACGAACCATCAGAAACTCCTTTACGTGATCTTAAGTTAATTCCCCTTCGTAATCTCCGCATTGGAATGCCTGCTATGGGTTGTTTTCTATTGCTTCGTGTAATTGAGCTACCATATCCATATGAAGGCATCAACGTCCTGGTTGAAGATGAGGCTGGAGATGGAGCATTTCTTACCATTTACAATGTGATTTACGAATCTAAAAAAGAAATGAACCAAGTCTGGCAAGTTGGATCTGTCATCATGTTCAAGGAACCTTCTTGTACCATATCGGATGCTGGGGATTGTCTTCTTAGATGCGAGTCTCCATCAGACATGATATCTGCACATGAAGTACCAGATATTTTTCATTTGTTGGCTGGTATAAAATGGAAAGCATCTGTTGTGAATCCATGGCGAAGTGAAAATCAGGCATCAGATCCATTGGGTCTCAGTGTTAAAGCCAAGAGTTGTAATGCAGATCGCAAATATGTGTTGGCTATACGTTATTTTCTTCTAACTATTGCTGCCTCTACAATAATTCCAGAATCTGAGAACAAAAAAGCGTTTCTAGCTGATGTATATTCGGAATTGTCAATTGCTTATCAGGCATTAGGTTATTTTGAAAAAGGGTTAAAATATGCCAAACTTATTCTGGAAATAGACCAAACATCTGAATTGGGTCTCACGCATGCAGGAGTATGTTGCGATGCTCTTATGATGTGGAAAGATTCTTACAGTTATCATGAAAAATGCACCAAAATTCGTCCTGAAGACATTAAAATTCGTCATGATTTTCATAGAGGGCTAGCTCGTTATGAAGAGTCTAAAGGCATGTTTGGCATGGCCCGCATGTTTTACAATAAAAAAACTTATCCTAATGATAAAATAGATTTTGCCGATTACACTGGCCCAGTTCAGGTCCAGACTGTATGGGGCAAAGGTCGTGGGGTAATTACCACTAAAGATATCAAACCTGGAGTATTGTTGATAGCTGCCAAGGCCATGGCTTACTCCAAGAAAGTTCCAGAGGATATTGCCAGAAATACAATTTGTGGTTCTGGAGTTTGGATATGTCTAGTATCTCAACTCATCCAAAAGATCTTAAAAAATCCCAAGAGCTTTTCAAAAGTTTTCTTCGCACTTCGTACATCTGATGACCCTCAAGGTACACAACCATTTAAAATCTTCTGTGACCCAGAAACAGAAGAAGAACCTATAGTGGATGTTAGAAGAGTGAAAGCTATAGTTTTAAACAATATGATAGGTGATCCTATTGAACCCCATATTCCTCCAAAGGGAAGGAGAAGCTTTAATTGCTCCCGTGGATGTGGTGTGTACAATATGCCATCTTATGTCAACCACAGTTGCTTGGCCAATGCATCAGTCATGGAATTTGGTGATTTGATTTTTATCAGGGCTAGTCATCCTATCCCAAAAGGAGGTGAAGTGTGTATCCAATACATACCCTGGGAAACTAGGTATCCAGCCAGAAAATGGTATTGTAGATGTCGTGGGTTTAAGTGTCAGTGTAATCTATGTATCCTGGACAATAAAGTGACACCTTCGAATTTGGTCATCAGAGATAAAATTTTTGATAGCAGAGATGAGATTAAAAATATTACTGAAATCGCATCCAGAGACTATTTCAACAGATTGATCAAACGTATGGAGATATTAACTAGAGAACTTATTACCAATTGCAAATATCCTGAAGATTTTCCAGCCACAATTATATTGGCTACCATGTATATGGCAAAAGCAAAACTCTGTGCTTCAAAAAGTTTTGATAACTTTTCTAAACGTAGTCTTGAAATGAAAAGTCGTTTGAAAACATTAATGCTTCTTGGATATAATCCTGATGAAATGCTTCAGAAAAACGAAACTACTGGCGAACTTATCACTGGAAATGTTATCTTTGATCATAAAGTAATTTTTGCTGTTAGTCGAATTGCAAAG
This sequence comes from Xestoiulus laeticollis, assembly GCA_034698905.1. Taxonomy (NCBI): domain Eukaryota; kingdom Metazoa; phylum Arthropoda; class Diplopoda; order Julida; family Julidae; genus Xestoiulus; species Xestoiulus laeticollis. Next base: position 35,501 of record JAQGCC010000475.1, read on the forward strand.
CTGAACCATAGTGCTGGTAAAGCTGAACTGGCAAAACAATGGGAAAAGGTTTTAAGACATTTGGATCACATTTATACGGGTAGCCCTGTTACGGATACAAATGAGAAATACGGTTTAGTTGATGAAGTACATGTAATTCAAAAATAAAACTGAAATTGTTTGAAATTTTCATGTGGTTTTTCATGTGCCCAAGATTAACAATTAATAAGTGTTGTTCTTTCAATGACTACTTTGCAAATTTTCTTAACTTTTGTACATGTACTAGTATATATTCTAAAAATGTTGTTTATAAATCATATTTATAATGAACTTTATTATTGCTTCACTACTGTATTTATTTACTTATTTAACTGAAGTTGTTTACTGTTGTATCTAACATGAATTTCTGAAAAAATTAAATTAAAATGAGTACCATTCACACATTTGTTAATAAATGAAAATGAATTAAGTTTAACGCTGTTTTATTGAACATTTTTTAATAAAAAATTTTCTAGTTATAATGGGATATTTTGATGCTGAAGGACGTTAAATACATGTACACATGTATATATAATTGCTCTATACTTTTTCATAATAAATTCGAAAGTAATTTGACAAATTAAGAACAAATTCATTTTTTCAGGGTAATTAACACCTTATTCTCACCGATGTTGATGTAAATCCACTGATGTGGATCAAGCAAAACTTTTGCGTGTTAATTCACACCTCCGAACTCAGTTAAACTGG
>JAQGCC010000476.1:0-36208 GCA_034698905.1 Xestoiulus laeticollis
GGCTAGCCAAACGCGCGTTTCCAGCCTAGTGTGGCCTGGGGCTTAGTATTCATTTACATTAGAGTTTAAGCCCCCAACTGGCTTCCGAGCATTAGGGCCGCCCATAAATGGCGAACTTGTAGCAGACTCCGCAAGCACGCTATTTCCGGAAACTAGGTCTAGGTTAGATTTCATGTCTTCCGTGAACCTGCTGGTGTAGTTGACATGAGGCAAACGTCTCTAAAAAAATTCATGGATTTCCAGGCAGGCTCATGGATTATATCTATCGCGATACATGGTGTGTTGGAAGTTGAACCGATTCAGCTTTCCTATACTTGCAGAAAATGATGATGATGATGATATCAAAAGCTGTCCGTTAAAAATTTCTGCATCTTATTGTTTTTACGACATTTTGAGATATTTTGTGGATGTAAGTACTGTTGTAAAATGCACAGTGTTTTTAGATGTCGCAAAGAGCCATTTTTAAGGCTGTTGGAGATCCCTTGTGTTAAAACGTGAAAATGGGAAAAATGGTAGCAAAGCGATTTGAAAAATCCAAATCCAGCAAAGGGAAGAAGTAGTATTGACGATCTCCTTTGGCCAAAAACTAATCCATAATAATTTGCAGCACGCAGTTATTACAGGGGCCGGCTGCTCTGTCCTACGATGGTACGTAGGCTATCAATCCTTAAAGGATCCAATTTCGAGTGAAAAAATGATGTTTCCTTCATATTGGGGGGGGCATCTGACATAAAAATAAATTGGAGCATAGAAGTATATAGCAATAAAAAATGAAAGCAGGGTGGGTGTTGATGGCCGGCTATGGGAGAGTGAAAAATGAAGTTTGCTAAGGTGGGAAGAGAAGGGTATCGTAATGACGAAGAAGGATTATTTCTGCTCTAAAACCCCTGGATCGGTGCTATTTCTGAGGAATAATCATCCCTCTGCCTTTATATCTCGTAAACAATGCCAGTGATTAAGGATATTAATTGCTCGATCGTTTTAACTTTTCATGATAGTGCTTGCCCAGAAATGAAATTGTACAGGGTGTCCTGAGAATTTTTTTTTCAACTTTCCTGGCATTTCCTGACAAGGGAATTCCATTACTATTTTTGGTCTATCTAAATTTCATAACTGACAATTCCAGGAATTGGGAATCCTGTAGTTATGTAATTTTTTAAACAATTTTGAGCGTTCCCAACTTAAGAATTTTAAATTTTGTTCAAAATATTCTTTCATTGTACTCATCAGCGTTAATGTCACCATGGCCAAACTCTTATATACTAACGGAATATTAACCAGTTATTTGCAAAAAACTATAAATCTATTAGCTAAGCTGTATTTATTACAGATATATTTATTACTTTTAAATTTTAAAATACGTTCGGCTTTCCTTTGGCCTTCGTATTTTCATTGTCATGATTTTTTTATCGTCAAATGCAAATCTTAGTAGACCAGTCTCTCTTTCATTTCAAGCTCACACTTATATTTATTAGACAACAGGACCCATAAAACAGACCTAGACTCGCTTTAGGCAATTTCAAATAGTCGAAAACACAAGTTTAATTGCCTTTGACAAATGACAATGGAGGATGATTTGTGAGAACTTGGCATTTAATTTATTTGAAAACAAGCTGCAAGAAACTGTATAGTAATTCATATCCAACGTATCACTTGAAATAAAATTATAAAGAAGGCAAAAAAAAGTTAACCGTTTTTAACAGCACTTTAATTACGAGTCATACTAAAGTTGGCCGTTGAACGAAATCCTGTTTAACGAATCATTTATTTTCATATAAATCCATGTAAATTTATTGGAAAAATTATCAGTTTTTTATGCTAATATAAACATGCAAACGAATATATACCATCTCCACACGGGTCAAATACCAGCCATGTCCTTATTTTGGCACTTAAGTTGTGGCTATATATAGAACCGAAAAGGTCCATCCATGTTTTCATATACATGTATGTATACATATGGGACATAATATCGTCTTATGTTTTTCAACTGGGACATTATTGTGTCCTATAATTCGCTTAATGTTCTACATAGGTCCTTTGTCTAATCACATACATAATTAGGAAAATAACCATGCGGAAAGCCATACTGCAATGCATAAAGGGTGTCCCTCAACAAGCAGCGCCATCTATGAGCAAAGAATGAAAACTTCAAATAAAATTAATTTTTCTGTAAATGACTAGTTAATATTATTTAATTAATGAAGAGAGATTGTTCCGATGTTGTGATGTCGTCTCTAATTTCGTCGATAATGCCTGAATTTTGTCCAAATTCCCTCATTTTGTAAAAGTGGTGTCGGAGTCTCCATGCAATGTCTTGAGTCTTCCAGTGTCCAGTTTCCGTTAGCTTCTTGTATTTTACTCTTTAGAAGTCTATCGGTCAAGGCATCAGCAATCAAATTAAAAGTTGTTACTGACCGAAAGATGCCAATCGGTGTGCAATAATGAGTTTGAAATCACGAATCGTGAATTGAAAGGGGGCCCCAAGAGTGACCATCCGAGTTGAAAAGTGTTTCAACGAGCTAAATGTTGATTGGAGAAACAATAATCCGAGTTAAATGTGACAGATTCTCTCACAATCACTTTTTCCCATCTTAATGGCTCGACCAATGAAGAACGACGATTTGGACCTCTTCAGCTCAACACTGCAAAATAACTTATTTTAAGAGTCGATCTTCAAACTGCTCTCTTAAAATAGCTGAAGGAACACAAGAAAAGAAACAGAAAAAAAAAGCAAAAGAGAGGTTTTTTGTATTATAGAAATCTGGCATTTTGGATAAGAATATAGTGTAAGATTGAAATAGAGGAGCAGATAGATATATAAGCTCGATTTCTTAAATGGCGTTCTTAAGAAATCTTAAATCATTAAGAGATTTACACTATAGGTTTTTATAAAAATACATTATAAACTCGGCGTCTTTTTCTAAATTATATTTCTATTAATACGATGCTGAAATTTTTAAGAATTGCATTTCTAAAGTCATTCCAGGTCAATTTAAACATAATTTGTATACATCCGTATACATGTACATATATTATATCATTCAGTGTGGAGAAATAAGTATACTTACAACTTAATAAATATATAATAATTGTACTATAGAGTAGTCTGTTTGGAAAAATATGATAATTGGCCATAGGAGAGGACCCTAGAAAATATAACGTCTTGAAATCCTTGAAATATGCTAATGAAAGAACACCTTCAATCTCATGAAAACTAGTTATTGTATATATTTGTTACACTTTCATCATTATTCTTAAAATTCATTAAGTTCACATGTGTCAATTTGTATTTTAAAGCTTATCCCAATGTTATTCCCTAAGGATTATACATGTACAGGTACATTATAAGTTGCGTCAACATTTACGTGTACCTTTTGCATGTCTTATTTGATTTGAGGAAGTACGTAAACTGGGTATTTGTATATGATAGCAAACTATTTGAATAATGTGAAATGTGTTTTTTTGCAAAAAGAGCGATACAGCTAGCAAAAAAAGCCTCAACCTTCGACAAAAGTGACATATTGGGTCATGGTAAAAAAAGCTTTTTGAAAGTAGAACATCGTGTACCTGAACTGGAAATGCTGGTAATGGCAGTAACATCGTACTGAATGGCCTACTGTGTCTGATACGCCCCCTGGCTGCCACGAGGGGATTTGAACCAAGGCGGAGGTTGGGGCCTATCCATCAAAAATCTCGATATGGAAACACGGGCCATTTATAGCGAAGGAGAGGAAGCGCCTTTAAAAGGGGTGAGAAGGAGGCCCTACAGGAGATAGGGCATTCGTGGTCAACTCAACCTTGCTTGGAGATTGTGACAAGTACGTCACTCTCCGAATATACACTCGTGTGACTGCTGATAGTACTGCGCTGCTGAGGATACTGAGGCCATTAGGCGATGACTAATACTGGCGATTTAATTGAAATTGGAGAATATTCTAAGACATCCACTTCTGTGAATTTGCCCATGAGGGTGATAACAGAAAAACGACTTGTCAGGAAATGTACTTGCATTTTTAGCACTTCCATAAAGTCGGAATTATTTTTGGATTTTTTCCCTCATAAGACACTTTTAAGACTAAGCCATCTTATCTTATTAAAAGTGTATTAAAAGTAAGAGTATAAGATCTACCCACTGAGCTTTATTTACAGTGTGGGTGAGACACCCTGTATAGTTTGCACGTGTATTTTTAGTTTAATTGCATGTGCATTTTTGGTTGGCACGTGCAGTTAGAATTCGAATTTGAGTTTTGGTTTGGAACAAGGGAGTTTTTGTTGCGGAATCCAGATTATAATGTGCATGTATGTCCTAATTCAAGCATTTTTTAAAATAAGTTAGGGAAAATCAACTATCTCCATGCAGCCTGCAGTGCCACGACTACATCCTCGTAAGTGTCGCAATTTCTGCTTCAAATATCTAGTCCGTCGATAAATAGAGGAACTAATCGTTATAAGAATTTGTGGTCTATGGGTTTCAAAATGAGCCATCGAGGTCGTCTGCGTACCATAAAGGACAAATGACCAATCTAATATTCCTGGATATCAATAATAATTTCCAATAGTGCCCTGTCATTATGAAGGATGTTTTCGGGTTAGCAAATAATAACAACATTGTTTTTTTTTATGCCTTTGTGTATAAATGCGATTCTCCATTTCAGATGGTCTCACTGGATTAATGGTCAGTTTGTATGGGAAGATATTTGATTTTTGCCAATCAAGCCATGCATAGCGATTGTGTTTTCTCAAAAGATTTATCGAGGCAAACTGACATGTTAGATGAGAAATAAGCCGTGAATTGCATAAAATCAATCACTCTTTTCGTCTTCGGACCCTATATATATATATGCACATGTGTTGACCCTTACAGACCGACTAGGGGCAAAAAGGACATTGCATTTCTCTATAGCACTGAATCATCCCAATAAAGTTGCAAATGTTATAATTAAATGTAAGGTTACATACATTATTTAATTTTTACAGTCACATTAAAATTACAGTAGACGTGAGTTTTTTTAAATAACGTGTTTTTTTCTTATAAAGGGTGTCAATTCTTCGTGAAAATATAGGAACATAATGTACATGAATTTTTGCAAAAGTGGAGAATTATTAATTCGGATCTACATTATGTAGAATTAAGAAATAGAGAAAATGTTATTTGATTATTATTTAGATTCGCATTTATTGTATTATTCATAATTTTGTATTTGCAAAAGTGACTTAAAATTACTGAAAGATGATTTTTAAAGTAATCATCATCAGAATGGCAAAAACAAAAATGTTAAAAATTGAAGCATCTTGTAGCTTCATAATGTCCAAAAGGTGTAAACCGTGCTTTATTGACGACATTAGCTGATGATTGAATGTGAGTTTTGGTAGTTGCAACTGCCAGTCGTTCATTTACATTGGTAACAGCCCCCTTAAATTGCTACCAATAAATTTGGACGCTTTATTAAACGCGATAGGAGCGTGTGAAAGTATGCTAACTTTTATTCAATTGTCATGGAATGATAAGATAGCGATTGAAATATCATATTTATAAAGGACATTAAGGCAAAGTGTGACGCCGAATTAGCATGCTGTAAATTGGCACCTGTGAACCTCTCTCTTAATCCCATTTAGGTTTATATGAAAAACAATGTGCCTTCTTCTCTGTTTTTGCAATGGCCAGTCATTATGCAGATCGCACGCTATACAACAAATTGAAAAGATACGCAGCTGCATGGGCTAATACATTTTCGAGTATTGCTAACTTAATGCGCATTTTCGTAAAATTCGAGCGATAATTGAGACCGAAACCGAGGCGTGGATTCTTAAGCCCTCGAAATTGGTAGAAGGAACATTATAATGAATAAAACCAAATTCATCTCGAAAGGGCTTTTCAAAAAGTTATGGGTCCAAAAAATACGAATCATTGACCCTCTGATGAAAGCCTTATTTTTTTTTTTGCAAACTCCGATGACCACCTGGAGTCTATGCCTATATGACCCCAAAAGTTTGTATGCATATACATGTATATGAATTCTATTTATTATTAAGAATGTCATATTTGAATTAAAAGTATTCATGAACTTACTAAAATTGCTTTTCATTAAGAAATAAGTCTAGCAATACTCACATTAATTTATAACAATTTTGTCGCTCTAAGATTTCCGCTAATGCATGGGATATTTCTTGCTTTATAAGCTGAATAATTACCCGATCTGTATTTAATAAATGAAGTTATTAAACAGGGGCTCTCTCAGCTCCCCTCCATGCATACTAATGAAGCAAAAATGAATATTAAAAAAATTGTTTTCTTCCTCGTTACGTTCATTTAGTTTATTGCGTTGCTGAAAGATTAAATTACGATTGAGGTTAGAAAAGAAGCCGGCATTAATGCATGTTTGGTAATTATTATTCATTTCAATGCCTCTCATTTGCAGCCCCCTGCTTTTACTGGAGGGCTGAACGAGAAGGGCAATCACTGCTAGCAACCTTGTATTGCTGGTATGCTGATCACCGGGAAATGATAACTAATATTTTCCACAACTTGGCTTTAATTGATACCTCCATTAATGTTGAATTCACTTTTAATGCAAATGGAAATGAGTCAACTATATTGTATGCCAAAGTTTAGCTTTCGAGATTTTAATATTTTGTGGAGCATCCAAATGGGGCAATCACTGTTAACAACAGTGTATTGCTGGTTTGCCTATCATCAATGAAGTTATCAATTAATAGTTAATATTTTCCAATTATTTAAAAAGAAATGCAAGCCATCATTACTAGTGACAGTTAATATCATAAGTCACAATAGAAAGCTTTTTTTCTAATGCGTAATACTGAATAAAACTGCACTCGACTATTTACTTCATTTGCTTTCGCTATACTGGTTTTGCCATTTTATGAATCGGTTAATAGGTTTAATTTTTATACGGAGGAAAAAAATGGGATTTTGAAAATAGTCGAGTGGATGAGTTGTTATAGCAATTCCAACATTAGTTTGTCACGCGAAGATTCTCACTTAAGCAAAGGATTTTTCGCTTCGCCACAGATTTATACGCTGAATAATTACCCGATCTGTATTTAGAAAATTAAGTTATTAAACAGGGCTTCTCTCAGTTCCCCTTCATACATACTAATGCAGCAAAAGTAAATATTTTTAAAAAAAGTTTCTCTTCCTCGTAACGTTCGTTTAGTTTAATGCGTTGCCGAGAGATTGAATTACGATCGGGGTTGCAATTATAAAAGGAGCCGGCATTAATTTCTGTTTGATAATTATTATTCGTTTCAATATCGGCGACAGCTTAATGCAAAACGGCAATAACCCTTTGATGCCGGCACGACATTTCCCTCGCATTTGCAACCCCCAGCTTTTTGGCTGCCGCTCGTTTGTTCTCATCAGCTTCATTGAAATATTAACTTTTATTACTCGCCTAAGATCCGAGCCAACGAAATTGGCAGTAAATTAAAAAGTAAGCGAGGATTATTTCTCCAAATAAACATACGCCTCGGCACCATTTCCATTCGGTAGCCTCGATTTCGAGCAAATGAGCAAATAAGCTTTCCATAATTTCACTTTGCGATTTTCCCCAGAGTCTCGTCCGCGCCAATACCTCCCTTCAAATTGTTTTCGCAACACTCTCGTATTCAAAACGCATTTTGGAGAATTAGCGCTAAAACAGTGGCGAGGAATTAGGCGCGAAAATGCAACGGCTTTTAATGAAATTTTCTTTATAAGCGTTATAGTTGCTCGAAAACAGCCAACATTGTCAGCCAAAGTTTTGTTTTAATACGTTGAAACCAATCTGGGGCAGCACGACTGTGGGCAAACACTGCTAGCACCAGTGCATTGCCGGTTTGACCCTCACCAATGCCCATTATAATAAAAATGGCTATACAATTTTATCTAACACCTTCCTCAAAATTGTATTTACTTTTATTTGAAATAATTTAAAGAATAAATAATGCTCCATGTAAATGGTGCTCTGCCAAAATTTTGTTTTAATACGTTGAAATCAATCTGGGGCAGCACGATGGTGGGCAAACACTGCTAGCACCTCTGCATTGCTGGTTTGCCCCCTTCACCATTGTCCATCGTAATAAAAAATGGTTTTATCTAACACCTTCCTCAAAATTGTATTCGTTTTTTATTTAAATTAATACAACGAGTAAATAATGCTTTACCAAAGTTTTGTTTCAGAATCTTAAAACAAATGCAGGCTGAAAAAGATGGGCAGCCACTGCTAGCATCAGTGCATTGCTGATTTACCCATCACCGCTTTGTTGGGAATGAAATTAGTATTTTTCGGTGACATAGCTGAACATTTAATTAATATCTTTTGATAAAATAAGGTCTTTAAAGTCGTCTGAATCGAAGAATGCACCCGGAAGTACGCAATATTCGGTAAATGTTTAGATTGAAGTACGTTAAAACCAATATGGGGCATCACAACGGTGGGCAACCACGTTTAGCCGCCTTGCTATGCTAGTTTGCCCATCACCTTGTAGCACCGTGCAATTTTTGGATATATTTTGAAATAAAATGGGAATAAAATGTCCTATACTGCATCCATATTTTGAGTAGTTTCATAAACGTTAGTTTACGTGTCTGATAGTTAAACTGATATGCATTAGTGTTCCTCCACCTTTTACCTCCCTAGCATTCGATAGACGTATTTTATGAATGCCCCTGATTTCTCTCCCCGATCTCTGTAATTGAATCCAGCAAGTGATGATGTATGAAAACGTATCGCCTGTATTTATGAGCTCCATTGTGTTAGCATTTTCTCAACAATGCATTAGTCTCCAATAACAAAACACATTTTCCGAGATAGGCATTCTTAGAGGCGGAAACAATTAACCACACGAACGAGCCTATTAGTTAGTTGCCTTCAAACAATTGTGCTACGAAATGGGCAAACGGATATTAGTCAAAAGCACTTCTGTGGGGGTGCAAAATTTGGACCATTAATTAAAAGCAGTATGGCACGAGAATATTGGTTCGCCTTCCCCACCCTCTAACTCTACCTTTTGAATTTCGTATCTAACTATTGTTTATTGGCCTTAACAAATGCCTACCTAAGGGCATTAATAGTGCAAATATGAAACGGAGATTTGCAAATGTCGGTTTGTTTACACATATCATATTTTTCTATTACGAGGTGACACTTTAATTAAATCGTTAACTCGGGGATTGTTGCTTAATGCGTGCATTAATCGTATTTTTTTTTAAAAACTGTTCACATATTGGTTGACGCCATTATTATGTAACTAAGCAACTCTTTAAATGGGACTGTACGAAACTCCGGATATAACGATTTCGAGCAATGTGTTCGATGCAACGAGATGATTTCAAAAGTCCCTTGAAGATCGTTATAGGCGAACTCCACTGTGTACCTCCTAGGCTATGGGCACTACTTCAGGAGGTTTTCACTGGGATTAATTTATTGTTGTAAAAGCGTTTAATTTTTTTTTATTTCTCCGCTCTTCCATGTCGAGGCAAATATAAACAGCAAAAAGTTTCGAAGCACTTCTGATAAAAATGTTAAATGGTTATCATTTCTCCCCTCAAAAGCGCGATTACACTTTCCAAAAATACGAGTTGTAAATCTACGCTGAGAAGTTTTTCCAGGGTTTGATAGATGCCTCCGATGATAAATTTTAGTCTTAGTCGCCGAGCTTAATTTTTCCTTTTCATTTATTTCCATCTTTCAAGCCGAATATCATATATTATAGGGACCAAGAATTTTTTTAAGTTGAAAAAATAGACATTGTACGCGATACGCTATATAGTATAGCGTAGTGGTATAGAAACCCAGAATAAATAGGTGCAAGTTTTGAATAAGATGCATTATATGCAACAATTGGTTTAAGAGTTGTATTATTGCTGTGTAAGACATAATTCAGTGTTGTGGGATGAAAAATGTAGGCCTGCGATGCCCCGACGTTTTCAAAGATTTATGCCTGGGGGTAATTTCAGAAATTGCTTCCGAATAATTTAGACTATGTTTTAAGAGGAAAATCATTTCTGAGAGCATACGCAGGTGTTTGTATTACTAAATGGGAATCACGTACTTATCATTGAAACTAGAATGAAACTAATCAAAATAAGGTCAAATTAGTAGACTTAACTGATTTTATTTTAATTTACGTACTTAATTTTTACTAAATTTCACTTCAGTCACTGTACGTACATCATGTACATTCAATGTTTTGAGATAACGTCTCAATTAATACTAATTTTTTAGAATTTGATGTATTAAATGAAGGCATTATAGTGAAAGTGTTACATTAATAATTTATTTATATTTATTACACATGATACAGTACTCGAAATAAAATGCGTAACTTTCTCATTTTCAACTTATTAAATTAATTGTCTCTGTTAATTTTCTTAGTCAACTGAATTAGAATGTTAATAAAATAATAAATTGTAATAAAAATAAATTAAAAAAAGTGTTCGTTGAAATAATTTAAATAATAAAAACAGTACAAAACAGGATTTTATTATACTATAACGCATTATACAGTATGCCACAAAGTCAAAATACCATCACAGGATTTTTGTTAAAAATTGCATTAAAAACCCATACAGTATCACCTGATTCACACCAACGTTGATGTAGATCAACTGATGTGGATCAAGAAAACTTTTGCATGTTAATTCACACCGCTATACAGGTTCACTAGTATACAGGGCCCTGTATACTAGGCCATGTGACCAATTTAACTGAGTTCTACGGTGTGAATTAACACGCAAAAGTTTTCTCGATCCACATCTGTTGATCTTTATCAACGTTGGTGTGAATCAGGTGTTAGCCAAGAAAATTAAAATACCATAGCAATTTTTTGTTATAAAATGCATTATAATGTTATGATAAGTACTGATTAATTGAAATATATAGTTTACATTTCGAGTTTATTCTTCATTTCTATGGTCGTCAAAGTGCCAATTGGCGAATGGTCATGTGATGTTCAGTTCGGTGGCTCCCCCTGTCGTCAGGGTGCTAAAATGCACGGTACAATCCCATATAGCGTACACCACAGAAATCAACCAGAAGATCTTATTAAAGCCCCCTGTTAATATGACCAGATGCCCCATCAGTTCATCTGTTACTTTGAAATGCAATTTCCTCATTTCTGGAAAAAGGAATGACTGCAAATATTAATACGTCAGGATTTCTATCATCGTGAAATATTGTAGCAATAAATTTCCACCCAGATTGCTATCAAATGGCGGACGTGGATTTTTCGTAGAAGGAAAGGCTAACCAAATTTAAAGGGAAAGACGGGGTGAATTTCAGGGTTCAGGTGCGAGTGGCAAAGTTTGCATTTAACAAAATGCGGAAATGCAAATAGTCCACTATGAGTCACACATGCATCATACCTTAATGATGTTCTTCTCCCTCCACATCATTACCAAAGGCCTAAATAAATCAGCGTTCTGCAAGCACGTTTTCACCCCCGCTTTTCCAAATATGCAAATTAGCAATGACCCATTCGGACCTCCATGATCCCTTGGCTATCAATCATGACAATTTTTTTTGTAAAAAAAGGGTGCCTTGCTTGCCATTTCTTGCATTCAAATGTGGTATTATTTTTATGAGTCTTATTGTTACCCATGACCCATTAAGAAAATGACCACTCACGTTATGTGTAGCTAATTAAAGTGTGTGTTGTGATAGTGTTATATACCCAGATATTAAATTCGATTTTTATTGGTATTTTCATAACTACACTAATGCATGTACATGTCCATGTAGGTATAGAATTAACAAGTTATTAAAATAATTTTGAACATACATACTGTACATGTAATTCTTTTGAAGTTATTAAGCTGCAGGGAAGTAATGAAAGGATGTCCTGTAACTTTGCAATAAAAATTTCGAGCATATTTCAAGGATTTCAAGGTCAATCCCTTACATTTTCAATGACTTTCCACGATTAATTTCAACTATATCTTGTAATCTGACTTATTATAAAAAATGTATATGTATATTCAAATTACATTAATTTAAGATGTCCATGAAATAAGATGTTTCAATACCATTTTTTTTTTGAATAAGTTAAACTAGCGAATGTTTTCAACTTTATATAAGGTTCATCTCTTCCTTAATAATGAATGAAACATTAAAGGATGAATAAAAGATGTAACTTATTAGGAGGTGAAAAGTTTGTTTTACGTTGACAACTTTTAAGATGTTTATATTAAGAAGGTGGAAAAATGCCTCGACGTTAATTTTAAACGATCCAACTACAAGTTGGCTACCACTATCCTTAATAAGGTCTAAAATGTAAAAAAAGCGAAAAAAAGATTTATTCAAAGTGGGCTCGTGTTTATTCATTACGTCGTCTCATGCATCTGATTAATAAACGGTCCTCAATTTTTACGTCGTATGCAAATTAGCAGCAGCACGGAGTAAAAGGGGGAAAATTTCGTTCAGCTGGAAGTTAATTTGGAAATATGACCGCCATTACCACATCTGCATAAACAGCCATTTACCCTTATTGTACTTATGTTATTGTAGATACGCGATTATTGCAAAGTTTAGCGCAACCATAAAGTAGCCTTTAAAGGGTGGAAACATTCAGGAGCACTTAGGCAAATGGGGGGGAGACGTAGAGATTTGTGGGGGATTCAACTCCCCCCCCCCTCAACACCCAACTTAGCACTAGCAACAATTGAGATTTATCAAAAACAAATTCGAGTGAAATTCGACGAAAACGTCAGATTGCACTTTACTTAGGATGATGGCTTGAATCTGGCAAAGACTGGGCTAATGGCTACTGCTGGTTCTGCTGCTGCTGCTGCTTGAAGACCCTTTGCTTCAAGACCATTGTCGTCAAAATTAAAGTGCTCGTAGCCATCTTCATGAATCATAATTTGCTTATGGTAGTTGTGCATCGTGCAGCAGCCGCTTTATTATCTTATTTATGAATTTATGTGTGCTGGGGTCGACGACTAATTCAGACCCAGTTAATGAAGGATCTTGACCGAAGGATGTAAACCACTTGCTCACAATTAAAAAAGTAAGTGTGCAGCCGCTAGATACAGCTTAATTGCAATTGATTTTTGGCCAAATGGACGTGGGATCGTTCATAAAGTCCCCTTTTTAACATCGGGCATTTTCCCATCCGCAGGACTAGTTGAAACTATTCCATAAAACTTTTTTTTAATATGAGCCATGTTTAAATTAGTTCCTGATACGAAGGGATGTTTACGAATGGAAACATCTTAAAAACTGTCCAGGAAATAAGAAGACATTATGCATTTTCGCAAATTTAATTAAAATCATGTTGCATTTTGTTGTTGTTTTATCAATTAACATCTGACTTTATGAAAAGTGGTGAAATAAATGCATTTTGAATCTATAATTTCATCAAGTCTTTTTTGAAGAATTCAACTTACTGCAATGTAATTACATCTTAATTAAAGTTATGTTAATTATTTAAAGATTTTTGACTAAATCTTAAAAGCTGTCCATGAAATACATGTAGTACGAATTAATACGAAATAAATAGTACGGAATAATACATCTTGACAAATTTAAACATTTTTTAAACTTTGGTAAAAGTGGTAAATAAGTTGCATTTATTTAACATTTTTTCTGAGCATCTTAATTTAATATATTTTCATTAGCAGTATGATATTCTCATATGAAAACTTAATTAAATATCTGTACATCTCATAGGCCAATTACTACTGGACCTGTAAGTGACATAATTTGTTAGACCTGGTTAATTTAGTCAGGAAAAAGTACTCAGTTGAAAAAGTAAAGGAAATCCAGAGTTTAAATATAAATATGGGTACGACTCTCATACCACATGGCATTTGTTTACTATAATGTATAGGGTACTGAGTTGAATTGAATATATGATTCTAAATTGAATTGACCAAGTTGAGAACATTGTAAATTGTTTTATCAAACAATGTTATTGAGCAACTAGACGAGTTGTATACTTTTGAATTTTCAGTCGTCAGAATGGTCAGGGAAAAGTGTTTTAAAAACTAGAAAAGTCAGAGAAAAATTGACTTGCGGGAACCCTGTAGCAGTTGCTCTTCTCTGATATGGATAAACAAATCTGGTACTTTGAGAACAACCCTCTGACATCTGGGGTCAGCTTCGTTGAAAGGGTAGATTGTCGAAACCGCGAGCAATTATTAATTTGTATATCCAACTGCCCCCAATAAAAGCTGACACTCGTAATTAGTTACAGTTGTTACCCGCTGTTTCGTCCTCCAGACCTCAACAATGACGTCACGTAATAATGTCATAAATATTAGCAAACCCATACCCTATGATTTCGACGTAGACGACTAATTAGTCGGCATTAAAATGCACCCTGTAATTAAGGTTATTAGTAGGTATAAAGGATAAAAAAGCCAAATGGAAAACCGTGGTGATCAATGGATGGACAAACGAGCTTTTCATGGAGGTAAACAGAAATCCATATAAAAAACATCCTCCTCCTCCTTCTTCGTGTTGTTAACATCATACTAGATTGGGCTAATTATAATTATGCTGCGGTGAATTTTTTAAGTGACCAGAATCGTCATTTTCCAAATGACCCAAAGTGGTCAGAAGTGGATTTTCCAGACTGCCATTAACAGCTAGAGCGTCCAATTAGCTAATTAGTGCAAACACGAAAAAAAAAAAAACACCTAACAACCAGCAAAGAGCTTTTCAGTGGACAACAAATAGTCTTGCTTAACGACAGTTGTGCAAAAAAAACAAGCTTAAATACCAACAAATAAGAAATGATTTTCATTTGTTTGATAATACTTGAATTAAATAAACTGGGGGTGTGCATACAACCTGAGCTTTTCCAAGTCTGTCATGTTCTGACAAAGACCTGGAAAACCGCAATGAAATGTCATTGCAACACTCACAAAAGTCAGGGAAATTCAGCCTTTGCTTTCATTTTGCCAGTTAGGGGTCATCCACAAAGGACGTCAGGCGATTTTGGCGGAACCCACCTCAAGTCAGCTTGTCAGCTTTTACAAACCACTCCATTCCATATTTGAACGTCCCAGATTACCATGAAAATTATTTATAGTTCTATATATTTGATGAAATTATGAAAAATTTCACGAATTTCTGATATTTTGCTGGAGATTTGGTAAAAATAGCGAAATTGTTTCTTTGTTTCACTGGAATTGTGTTTGGTTGTGCTCAGATTGAACTCCCTAATATTTAAGTTTTAGGAGAATCTAGGGTGATTTTTTCAGGATATCCGGAATACTCTATATCCGGCCGTGTCCGAAATCTACCAATATGACCGGTGGTCCTTTGTGAATGTACGTCCCTTATTAGTTACACCAAAATTGGAGCTATCACACTTTCTGCCATCACTGCATCTATAGAAATAGGTAATTCTACATGTACAACATGTGCAAGGATTAATATTATTATTCCAAGTTCACCCCATACATTCTCACCCATACGTTTTATTTTAAGATTTGAATTACAATTTTCCGTCTATTCGGATAACCATCACTGTCACGGTCCGGTCCCTAACGGTTAATCGAAGTTTAGTGTATTATAGTAAGCTAGATTCAAATATGGTTTCCCTGGACGATGATATGCACACATAGAGTATCCACATTTAGCACTGCAGCAGTGGCTGTGGGCAGTTAATCACGTTGGATTTAGCTGCTAAATGAGGATTTATGGCATCAGCTCCCACGGCTGTAATATGCTCGTGGTGCCCAGTTTTTCTCAATTAATGATGTACACTACAGGCGTTGGTGTAGTTGGGAGACGTAATTAACAAGAGCGCCACAGCATGCTTTTGCACGACCTAGAGAAACGCACAATTCATAGCATGATCTAAGTGCAGAAAATCAATCAAGCCAATGACATGCGAAAAGCTCCCATCCAGAGGCAAATATGGACAGCCTGTTGATGGACGCAAATCCGGGGGACCATCGTCCTAATGGTCAACAACTGACCAAATCGTCGTAATGAACAAGCGACTTTTAAACGTGATCCAAAACCGACTGGACACATAGGGTGGAAAATATATACTGAAATTGCACATACGGAACATATGGAAGGTGGGCGTCAGGGATGGACCATGGCTGTAGTAAGAGTGTGGTTGAACAAATCTAAGGAGGATGCTAAAACAGGGAAGGGTATTCTCACTGAGGTATGAAATAACCGAGGGTTAAAGGGCTTTCGTCCTACTCAGGGGAAAATGAAATGTGTAAGTGTCAGTACATAAATGACGTCAACAATATTTGTCACAAATTTGCCCCCTCCACCCCTAAATCAACAACCGTCATTTGAGATGCCCCCCCTTCCCCTATATACGTCAACAAGTTTAACAAATTTGTCTAAACACGTAAATATTGTATTGGTGCGGATCCTGGATAATAAGGGACAAATCAAAATTATGTAAGAAGTTGACTGAATACATGTTATGCTTTACATGCTTGTACATCAGCTGGTACTAATAATGACATTTATTTTATTGAAGAGAAACATGTTCTGTCAAAATATGAGTATGGAACGTATACGTAATATTTAAAGTACAACGTAGTAAGCACTAGGAGTACAGATAACTAAAAAATCCAATTCCTTGTTCACGTCAACTGAGACTTGACCCCCTCCATCCCCTTATAGTCAACTAGCGTCACCATTTTCACTAATCCCTCCCCCCTCAGCTGTTGACGTCATTGATGGACGTTCCCTGATGCAATGCTCTCGGGGAGCAAGGGGTATCTACACGGAACCTCGGTTTAAACTCTAATGTGAAACACCCCCACTTCCGGAATTTCGCCCAATCGATCACAAATAATTAAATGAAATACAGCCAAAATATTTAATTCAACAATCGAGGTTCCAAATTGTCCTCATTATGATACTTCCACACATTGCTTAACATTCGCTACGCAATCTGAGTCGGGATGTGAAGACAGCGTGCTTGTCCCCACATAACAAATAGCATGTGCATCAAAACCTGTGAATAGCACAAACCACTGGGACAGAACCAAAAGTCATTTGAACGCATTGCCTTGGACAATGTTCATATGGCACCACTCTGTCTGGGTCAAACAATGGACCATGATTCCCATGCCAGCTATAGTGCCCAATATGCAAAGAATCAGCTGTGAGAACCGGTCCTGGGAAGGCACCATTTCGGTCTCGAGGGGAGGACGCACATGAAAATATCTTTTGCCAAGTCCACCCTTGGTGGTCAGTTTTAGCCCGCGTCACTTTCCGTTAATTGATAGAGCTGAAAATTGTGATAAACAGCGGAAAGGAAGACTCCCCATCCCGAACCATATATGCACTTCTACGAGCTCTGCACTTAATTGCAGTACATTTGCTTTCTTCATCGCGTTATGGCTATTGGTCAGCAACGTGCAAGTTGAATTGGAGAAATTATTAATGATGGAAGATTTTATTACTCAAGAAATGCAATTCAGAGCGCCGCAATCATCACCAACATGTTGTGGGAATCGTCGGTAACGAATGCATTACGACTTAGGGCTACTTTCACCACGGATTCATTAATGGCTCTCAATATGAGATATTTTCATGTCTAAACTAACGCAATACACATTTTTTCCCTCATCCTCTTCTTCTGATGGCAAAACATCGACCTATTTGCTGGTGTTGCTCGAAAAAACACTGTGCATGGGGTGGACATCTAAAAATGAATACATTGCATGTCTCAGTCTGATATATGGCACCGGTCATATTTTTCAAATGATTGTACCACGTGGTCATCTGAAAATATAATTAAATACCATTTTAATGATTTTATAATATCCTTAAGCTTATGCTGGAAACACATCATAGTTAGTACTATAAAAGTGTCATGGCGAAAACATGCATGTTGTTATACTTTGTATATACGAGTTATATATTAGCAATTTTATACGAGAAGCATGAGTTTCAAATTGGAGATAACAAATTGCGCAACATTTATGACCTAAATGTCTTTATCTATGTCCAAATTCTGATTATGCAGCAAGTATGGCACACACCATGAAATTACTAACTATCCTAAATGTACACTTTATAAAAAAAAAATTATGTACATTTATACACGTAGCCTTGTGAATGTACACTAGTATTTTGTACCAAATTCGTGTTTAAAATCCTGTGACCAAGTTATGGAAACACTTGTATGGAAACATGCAAGTGTTTCCATATATACATGTCTATGCACACCCTGTAGTTGCATCAAGTAAAAATTTTGATGAAAGGGATACATCAGTTACTTTACAGTGTTGATCTTAGTCTTAATAATCTTCAGACATTGCAGAAAGTGTATCAGTATCATGTTTTAAGACACTTTTAGCAAAATTAAAATGTCTTATTTAGGAAAATGTCTTATGGGACAATTTTACCTAATCAAGTATAATCTATATAGAATAAGACAATAAGATTGCTTTACTATATATTGTTCTAAGCCATAGATATACAATTGTGGATAACATGTTGTGCACATTTTATTATAAGTGTACCATGACATAATGGATAAACTGTCTTATAGCTAATATGTCTTATTCTCGAGACTACATTTGTATTATTTTTTCCTTATCTGATATGGATAGAGCCAAACAAAAAGCCTAAATTAATATACATTTCCATTTCCATTTACCTACCGTGCATGTGGTACTTCTCTGCATGCATGTCTTGGTTTAGCTTGATATAATTAAATTGTCAATGAGACTTGACCCATGACCCCGCGTATTCGTGAAAGCAGTGAGAACAGTCAGTATGATGCATGGCACATCGTGATTTTAGCAGAAAACAAAAGAAGCTTAAAATCACCAGAGAGCATTAATTGATAGACTGGACAGTGACCGCAGAGAGTTGGCATATAAGATACGGTGTTTTGCTTTTTGGAGTCCAGAGTGGAAATTATGATGGATGAAGGTAGTAGAGAGCAGTAGGAAGGGATTGGCTCAGGCGTGACCCCCATTCATTTATGTAATTCAGGATTAAAGGTTTCAGTGTCCATCGTTGAAACCAAAGGCCTGCTAATTAGTTTTCCACTGACAAGGGGTTTTATTCAACAGGGAGGCAATGACGAGGCACTTTTGGTGCGACTGTGAGTCCGAAAGAATGGACAAGACATATCCTATAGGTTGCTACCCCATTATACACGGGGGGATGAAGGGACCTAGATCAATTCTCGATGGTCATTATTCACCCTCTATTGGTCACTATGCATCTCTCTGTATGTGTCATTACATGAACTAAGAACTTTGCTAACGATCAAAGTGGAGATTTATCTACTATCTGCCATTACCAACAATAGATGGAAATATTCTTCTTCTTCTTCTTCTTGCCTTTTGCTATATATACATGTACATGTATAGGTGAGAAAGAAGAAGTGGGATGAAAAAATATCCAATCAGTTTGGCAGAAAAAAAATAGGGGATAATTTTCGCCATCGGATTAATGAGTTTATGGCGTGAGACTGTTGGGTGAAAATTTATGGTAATGAAAAGACAAAGATATTCCCTAATAGACATTATGGTAAGGAAAAACACAAAACGAGCAACGTGTGGAATTAAGATAACAAAAGGGGTGATGCATGACCTCTTAAGTCCCCTCACAATGCCAGATTAGCGAGTTAAAGACGATCATGGCGCCATCTATGGACCACAATTTTTCTAAAATCAGGGAAACTCAAATTATAACTTTTTAGCCGTAGCAGTTAATAGGACAAAATGTCAAATTAGAGAAAGGAAGAGAATAATCTGTTTGTTGGAAATTAACTGTTTTCCTTTTCATTGGCAATTGTTTAAAGTTGTTACAATGTTTTTTTAAGAACAGAGGGAAACGCCAAATGGTATAGCTATCCTGCAGCACAATGGTGAAACTCAGTGCACCTCTGTACTGCAGCGTAGCTACGATTTGACATGTCCCTCTGTTCCTAAAAGCATCGAAAACTTTAAATGATTGCCAATAAAAACGAAAACAATTAATTTCAAACAAACAGACCGTTTTCTTCCTTTTCCTAATTGGAAATTTTGTCCTAAGTGATGTACATTTTCATTTAAAATGGTTGTCCCATTTATTGTATAAATATAATTGTTTATGTTTTCTGTAATGTAAAATGCTTTTAATATAGCTCATATTTTTGCTCATGTTTATGAAAACAAATTAGCCTACGTAAAGTTGTGGGATAAGTTTCGTTTTATTTTGGGGACCAAATCATAAAATATTTCCAAATAACATTCCTATGATCCTTCATTAGCCTCTTTAGCTTATTATATTAAATAATGCATTGTTTTGGAATAATTCAGATATTTATAAAATATGATAAGGGAAGCTCTTCCAAGTGCCTTTTGAAGGGCACTAGTGGATGTCATGTTTTGGCCTGGCATAGCCCTAGGAATCATTTAATGAATATATTTCGATCGAACATTTGTTTGATATTAGACTATTGCATTGTGTTCCTTGTCGTTTTTTCTGCTTAATATTTTTTCATTACATTTATTGATTATTAGTCTGGGAAATAGCACCTTAACCACTGGGGGGAAAAAAGGCAATAATCCATTAGTGAGCAGGCGGCTTTAATAATGATTTATACCATTAGGAGCTGCTGCCATCTATAAATATATATACTATGGGAATCTTCAACCTAATCAATTGTCTAATATGTAATACATGGATTGCCATGACAACAATAGCTTTTTTTTGCATTATGGAACCCTCTTAACAGCGTTTTATGACAACTAAGTAGGCTTCCTTACTATAAAATACACTTTAGACCTCTCCCTATTCGGTTTTTGGCTATAAGGGCATTGAGAGTAAGACTAAGACACTTTATAAAGCATGTTATCTTAAGAGATAGACAAAGAAAAGGTCTATTAAAATTGTCTTAGTTTTGATATCTAAGGAGCAACAAAGTAATTTATGCAGTATTACAAAGTGCAGCAATGTAAACAAACATTTTCCTTTTATTAAAAGTGTCTTAAGACTTACGATTAATGAATGTCTTAAGATACTTAACTCCCAATATAAATTCATTAAGTTGGGTATAACATACATGTGTTTTATCTAAAATAATTTTAATTATAGACGATTTGTAATGAACTTAGCGTTATGTCAATTAATAATTTACAGAGGTGGTCAAAAGTGCCATTTCCACAAAATGTGAAACTGAAACTTTAAGAAACTTTGTGTTTTGCTAAAAAATTAGTTATGTCCACATTGTTTAGGGCATTTGACTTAATTCAACTTCGCCCTGCCATAAATGAGCATCTTGGGGGTTTTATGGCTTACTTTTTATTATCCCAAACATTTGACATGCATGGCGACCAGCGTAAATTAAATCCTTTTGGCAATATTGTCTGGGAGTAATTGTCTTGATTATGCAAAAGTGCATCCTGTGCAGAAAGCACACATTTGCATTTGAAATCAAAGAGGTCCAAGTAGAGCAAGAAAAATCATTTTGAGAAATTATACCAACTCTCCCTTATCATCATCCTATGGGATTTGCATAGTGTGTGGAAGGCCCGAGCAAACGTTATGCAAATGACTATATGATATTAGCATGAGACAAGACTAGATCTGAGCCAAATCGCACCATAGGACAACCCGAATCAGAAGTGGTTTTAGTCACCACCAACTCGGTCCATTTTGCAAATGAGTATGCAAATGAAAGACCCCAACTACCAAATGCAAAACGGGGCTTTTGTGTGCCGACTCGGAGCATTAAAGGGATTTTGGCGGCGTGGACGTGAATGCATTTGCATCCCAGCTTATATAACAAATTAAATCGTATTTTCAAATTTAATGTAAAAATGGGATTGCATTTTAGTCAGCAGTCTTTGCCTCGAAAGAGTGGGCGCTGATGGGACGTACGTGTTGGAAATGTAGAAAACTGAAACACACTTTTGGGACACGTCTCAAAACTCGAGATTTTGATTCAAAATGAATCCAAACAATTGACCAGAGGTGTTTCTGGAGATGCATGACATGTATACAACGGTATACCCTCAATGTGGACACCCTTCTCAAAACTTGAGATTTTGCTCAACATCAATCAAGATAAATATAATTTATGTGATTGCCTTAAGCTGGCTACATACTACCATCACATGAGCTCATGTGACGCGATGGTATAGTCTGTAGCCAACTTTATATAAACGTAAGGACATGATGCCACAAAGTATGTAGACGAAGCAGAAAAGAAAAACGTGACAGCACTCGTGAGGCCAGATTTGTGACATGATAACATGACATGATAACAGTGTGAGCCCCGTACATGCTAAACATTTCTAAACTATTCTAAATAATGCATCACGTAAGCGCTCGACCGTGATGTGATGATAGTCTGCAATAGGCTATAGATTGCCTCTGGTTCATTGTTTGATAGTGGCTTAATGTGGATCATTTATTAACGATTTAAACATAAATTTGTATTTAATTCTAACGATCGAAATTGTACTAATTGTTGCTTTAATATTAAAAGTCAATATCAATTTGGGCAATTTGAAGAGGTGCCTAATATACAGAGGTGCCCAAAATTAGAGTTTGATCATAGCGTATCAGAATAAACTTGTAGATTACTCGAGTTATTTAAAATAAGGTTTCTGGCATGCTACTCGAAGCACAGAATTCATTATTGTATATGTGGGTCATTTTGAATAAGCAAAAATAAGCTTGGTCTGGATTACACGTTAAATGGATTTAGGAAACCATTTAGAATGGTCTCTTATAAAGGTATACAGGATATCGTTTTCTGAAACGGAAATTAGACTCTGCAAAGAGTAGAGTACAGTTTAATGATGACTTCGTGATTTGAAATCTAAATGTGTTTTCAAATTATACGATATTTTCAAATTTAAGTAATTTTATTTATTACACCAATACCTCCACTACATGTGACTTAAAACAGTGCTGTCAGACCAAAAAGCACTGATATCCAAATACAATAGCCTTGACTATCTTGTCGTTGTAAATGATTATTATTGTGTACACTACTCCATCCAATCCTGTTTTTTATTAGACAGACTGGAATGTCATTAATATCAAATATGCCATATTTTTGTTTTAAATTGCAATCGGGACGTATTAATAATGCATGACAGCAATAGGATCCTAAAGCATTCGAGCCACCCTGGGGGGTAAGGGGGAAAGGCTTCTCATTTATCCTCCCTATTTCCCCCCGCTTATTACTACATTCCTGGTTTTGAATAAATGTTCAAGAGTTGGCAAAGAATTTTCCTTAAAAAAATTTCAAGAGCACAGGGTGGATTTCATTTTCTTACGTCAAGTCTTGATTAAATTAACTAAATATTCAGCGATTACAAAGATGAGTCTCGATTTACGAATTAATCTTTGAGGTTGGGTTTTCAGAAGAGGATGGATGATGATACATGGGGTTAAGGAGCCTGAAATGGAAGAGGGGTGAAGTGGCACGACTTATTTGCCTAAAATTTTAATTACATAACAGAGGATCATCAATAACTCTGATGGCTGAGTGATTAGATTTCAGGCATGTCTCTTTTCATGCGGTGAAAAATGTTAAGATACGTTTGGGAATGACAAATGCCACCTTTTTGAAAATGTTTACCGTAGCCCAGGGTGGGCTATAGCTCAGTGGTAGGTAAGGGTACCAAAGACAAACCCCCTTCCCCCCACTCCACCACCCTCCTCACCAAACTAGCATAGGCACGTAGAAAAATTAAAAGAGGTATTGTTGGTGATGAAGACATGAAACCATGCTTCTGTAATCAAAAGTACATTTATGGACTGCAAAATATGGGGTTGTCATGTTTTTTAGCAAATTTTTTGACTTTTTTGGTACACTCTATTCACTCAAAATTTCTAATTTTTGTAAATTACATGTATGTAGAGTCTATTATACTTGTACTGAGTATGTCTTAGCTACTGTTTGGTTTTATCATTTTATAGCATTTTCAAAGTCACGTTTTAGGACAAATTCAGCCCTATTTATTTATTTAAGGCTCAATAAGCTCTAGAGCATGCCCAACATGTATATCTGTAATGTTAAAAATCAAAAGTCATTTTTTCCATTGCTCAATATTCATCACGTTTTGGAGCATCCAGCTGGCTATTTTTTAAAGGAAATTTTTCCAGTAATTTTGTATATAAATGTTTTTTGAAGTTAAGGGTCACGTGCTGCTCCATAGTAGCCATGCGATGATACTACAACCTCTCAATAAACATTTATTTAAAAAATGACTGGAGGAGATATATTTAAAAAATAGCCAACTGGACTACACATGGAGAAAATGGCTTTTGAAAATTTAACATTACAGGTATAGTTCTTGCTCCACAGGTTAATGATCCTTAACCCTATGATGGCCACTTTGTAGTCAATGTGACCCCTAACAGTTTAGAATTATCAAAGTGTTGGTTTCAATAAAGCAGCAAGATTTCCATAAAATATAATCTGCTTATATATTGTAAATTCGTTTTCGTAATTGGTCAGGTTGAGTTGACTGTGAGGTGGCTCCCTCTGGCTCCTCCAGCCATCGCAGTTAAGGGCAGTGACTCAGCATAATTTACTAGCCAGATATTTAATGGAAGACACGTAAGAAGAAATTTATTAATATCATATGTAAAGTCCGGCTTAGGAATGTGTGATTGACCCACCCCTGATTGGATGACTCAACTTTGACTAGTGTCCAGAATTTACGGTACATCCAAATGCAAACTGGAAGCATATCACGAACAATGCGATATCATAAATATAAAAATGGATTATTTGAGTTGATGGATTTAGTCGAAAAAACGCCACATCATTTGGCTGGAAGAGGGCAGGGAGAAATGATAGAAATTGTTGAAATTCCAAGGTACCCCCAACGTGGTCACTTGTCACAATATGATGAAGTGGCATGCATTTTGCCTGATGGACAGGAGGAGCTTCCGAGGGTCAAAAGCCCTACCCTGAGATATTTAAGGGTGGACCCAGGGGCGGGGATGACCACATCTGAAAATTAACTGACATCATGTTATCTGGCGATGACCCAGATGATCCTCTTGTCAAAAAATACAAACCCTCCCCCTAAGACGAGTGATAGCATAGCCCTTAAAAATCACAGTAGGGTGGTACGTACGTACCACATTTTACCATTAAAAAATTAGTGAATTAATGAACTCAAGTGGTGCTTTTTGCAAAATGTTTGTCTTCCCCTGCTCTGTGAGCTTATTTGGGTTAGGGTTAGAATGGTAATTCTTTATTATGCAGAATTAATTTAACAATTTTGTGAAATTTGGTATAAAATTAAGGTTTTGTGTATAGATTTTAGATCAAGGCAACGTTTGCTACGTTATATTATATTAAAGGGGTTTTAGGCCAATTTTCATTATTGACAGCCACATATTAATTAAGTTTCTAAAGTATCGCATACATGCATGGGTTTCATGCTAACAATCTCAGTTCGATTATCCGGAATAATTTTTTTTCCATAAAACTGCTTCCACCTGCAAATATCTACACATTGTATGGTTTTAAAACGTATAATGGTGCGTCTAGAAGTCAAGAAAAGCCCATGATTATTTGAGAATTATGTATAACATTTCTATGCATAATACATGGGCATTTCGGTTTTGCTATCTTAGGGAACACTATAAGCTTCGCCGATTAAATGCTACATTTGGGAATTGAATTATAAATGGAGGTCTGATTGAAATGGCTTAGCAAAGCGGGTTTGCCAGCCATTGTGCACATAATTTCGGATAAAGGGACATAGGCACTATATTACAAAGCCTCGTATATAGAAAATGCAATAAAAGCATACGTTTTAATGCCCAGAATTAGTAAACAAAACTCGGAATTATTACGAATAAATTCTCGTTCATGTCGTGCATTTCAACAATATCAAATCGTGGATTTTTCCACGAAAAATTATCCCTTATTTGAGCATAAGTGAAAGAATAAGTACGAAATTAGCATAATTCTTAATTCACTAGAGGTTTTCAGCTACAGCTCTGAAATTATCCTGTAATTGTGGATTGCACGGAGAAATAGCCAATTAAAAAACGAAAAATCCATAAGAGGAATATGTCATGCTTTTATTAAACTACATGAATAATGCCAAATTGTGCATAAACCAATTACGGCAATTTATACTTCAATAATAATAGTATATGGTGGATTTCAACCTACTATAGTCGATATCGATAGGTAGTATACCAAACAAGATTTAGCTTTTTTATTCGCTGAATCGAAATGATTTCCTGAAATGCTATATTGCTGACTGAATTAACTGTATGTACTTATTAACATATGTTTGATGGCCGGAGCTCTATTCAAACGTAATTATTGATGTCGTTAAAAAATTGTGTTTTATGAAATTGAAAATAAAAAAAAAATGATAAAAATCCATAAATGTTGAAACTTTTCTTAAAACTCAATGCATGGAAAAATTCAATGTTTTGGTTTTTTCAAAATATTTAAAATACTTGATTTAGTTCTGATTAGAAAAGAAACTGACGTCGTACGTGTTTGATACCGATAAATTTTACTTTTCAGCTTTTTTACTGTCATAACCAAAGTCAGGTTTACATATCTGAATTTCCTTTTTTTGAAAATATGGATTTCCAGTTGACTTTAATGACTTCCAAGGTCCTTAAACGCCATTAGGGTTGTCACGATACCACTATTTGCATTCATCAATCGCATGCATTGGCCCATTTAATCATTTCAATCGGTTGAAACGACATTAACGCGTTTTATTAATGGGGTATTTACCTAATGAGTACAATGTGCATTTATACATTTATATATACCATACTTTGTATTGATAATAAAATTGCACGTAATCCAGACTAATTCGATATGGGGGTGTGGAATGGACTTACATGCATAACCCTTGTATTTTAAATTTCTGTACTGTACTAATGTTATTGGAGTTAACGAGTAGTTTTTTTTATAAATGTATGTAGAATAAAAGCCCTTTTATATTTGCCATTTCTTATATTTGAACTATTAGCCACCCCTATTGTTGTCAATTATGGGTAAACATAACAATTTTCAGTAGGCATTATCGTTTCCTTTATAATTTTCACATGGCAAATTATGGATTACTATAGCTAGCAAATCACGTGTTTGCACATGGGGCAATGCGTGAAACTATACTGAATGGGCACCTCAATTGGGGGCACTTTTATATAAACAATGATGCCGGCTTTGAATTAGAGTCGATATCTCGATTTATTTGCAATCTTAAATTGCCATTAAAATAAGCGGTTTGTAATAATAAGCCATTAAGAGACGAAAAAAACTAGGCAAAAAATAATAATCGGAAACCCTTGTTTCATATGCGAGAAATTGTACGTTTTTGGTCTATAGTTCACAACATGTTTCAGACATTGCTCATTTGTAAAATACATGTGTATACACAAACATGTTTCAAAGATGCATCAGACATCTGCAACATCGTTTATAAGAAATTTGTAAAATAATCACAAACATGTCTCAGAAATACATTGGGTATCTGCAATAACATGTTTCAGAAATTATTGATACATTTTTACAACATGTTTAAGAGATTCACACATTTAGGATGTCATATATGAATCGTTAAATTAATAAACCAGACTTTTCAAGAGAATTTTCTAGAGTAATAACTGATATTTTCAAATGGTTGAATTTTAGATATTCTATGTCATGTGATGACCCAAAACACGGCATTATTTATTACGAAAAATGTATTAAATATAAATTGCTAATATATTATCTGTTTAAAGATCACAATTTCAAACGCTCGAGAAACATATATATATATCCAATTAGTTTTTCTTAAAACAACTTATGTTAAACAGGGGCTAAGGTGTCCAGAAATTCACGAACCATGTCCATAAATTCAGCGTTGTGTATTGTTCTGAGAGCTTTTTTAAAATCGTTGAACCAATAGTTGAAATTTACGTACACTGTATCTCCATGTTGAATCATTTGTTTTGAAAACGGACAATTACGCCTCTCAGCAGGTAGTAAACCTTGATCTTAAGAATGGCAGGCGCAGGGAGGATTGCATGGGCAATCTGTCATGTTGGTTTTTAATAATAAATTATCGAGAACTAAATAAATGATTCTAACTCGTGAATTCACCCTCTTCGGAATATGCAGATAATGTGGTCAATAGGGAAAACATCGATTATATATTATACATTTACATGTATAATAACCTAATGTACGTTTATATGGTCCATACATGGCCATATATATAAGGTATTGCTATTTTAAAAGCCATGGCGATATAGTAGCTAGGTCTACTTTGTCTTATTAACCCATGCACATATCTCCATACATGACTATATATATACATGTATATACACGATATACATTACCATTGTATTTTGTATTTAGCATTATGGTATACATTACAAAACATGGCCTTGTACAGCATATGCCTATATCTATGTACACGTTTGATCATGCTTATTTGAATGATAAGCTCATATATGTACAGTACATAAATGGTTAAATTGCCATATTATAAGGATAAATTTAGCCCATTCATGGTTATACATGTCTATTAAAATGCTAAATATGGCAAATGAGAGTCCTTAGATAACGTTCTATGGACAAATATGGCCCTATAAAATTGAAGGATAAAAATGGTCCATACACGGCATGCCTTATACATGCACATGAACACTTGTAAATTGTTTCTGACCCATACATGGCTGTTCATGTCCATTCAAACACTGAACATGGTACATCGAAGTCCAAACATGTCCGTATATATATATATATATATATAGCTTTTTCCAGCCTGCACCCCTGATTTGGAAATAAAACGAAGCTTTCGTTCACGTGAACGGGGGAGGGCTAACCATAAAATGTGTAAGCGTCAATAAATACCCATTTGAGGAGACACATTTATACTCGCATAATTCCGAAACAAAAGTACATAACTTTTGCTACGTGCTTTGAATGGGGTGCAAATGGCGTTTCACCTAATTGCTATTATTGCATTTAATAACGTTTGTGAATAAGGCTGGCACGCAGTCCATATTAATATACCGGGCTCGTGTGTGTGTGGGGGGAGGGGGTAGGGGGGCTGGACACGAAAGCCCTCCTGTTGCTTCCATTTTAATTTCATGCACTACTCATTTGCATCCGTGGGATTCGTATGACTCATTCTGATTATATCAGATCGACAATCATTAATCCCTTTGTCAGTGGGTTTGCAAGGGGGTCAGGCCAAGTGAATTGGCTCTACCCTAAAATCTTCTTTAACTCTATGATGACCTCCTTATGGTCTATGTGACCCCTAAAGTTTAAAATCTTACAAAATGTTCAATAGTTTAGTTTTCTTTGAAATTTCATCTTGTTGGCAGATATACTTGTTTGCATTAGGCTAAGGTTTAAGACCCTTATTCTTATATTTGAAAAAAAATCAAGTTTTCTGGAAGTGGTGATGATGATGACTTTTCCGATGATCAATAGGCAACATTATGCCACAATTGATCCAGTTCGCCATTTGCTGAATTTTTAACATTGGTTATTTGTTTCATAAGTTTGCTACACTTGGACATAGTTACATGTACATCTAAATCATGATAAACCATTTTGGTAAGTTCACGATTAGTTAAAATTCAAGTATGCAGTTCTTAGTTAAAAATATAACTCATATTTAATATTGTAGATGTATGTACTGAAAACGTTTGGTGTAAAAAGATCCCCTGGTGGTCATTAGGGGTTTGAAAAATAAGGTGATCATCAGAGGGATTTCAAGTGTAAATGTTCAACAACAATTTCTAATGTTAATTACACTCTGTAACTAAGTGATTCCTGATAGTTTGACTGGATTATAATTAGTTTTCGTTATTCAGACAGAACCGATTCACTTTCATATTGGTATTTTTGTATTTGGAGGTAACTCAAACTCTTGAAAGTTTTGATGATTTAATTTTCAAGTCTTGTGAAGACCAAGAAAGTAAAATTTAATAATCTAAATTAAGTTTAATATACGATTGAACCAAACTGTAATATAGATATTGATCTGAATTAGTTGCCAAGTACCTTTTCAACTACATGTACATCAAATAGAATTCGGTGTAGTAAGGTTTACCTTTGTGATTGTTGTTTTTACTTTAATTATTATTGTTTTGGGTAACAGTATACATGTATACGTGCAATTGACGTCCTTTTCCAATATACCTGCTGATATTGTGTTATATGAATATGAACAGCAGCAGCTGCAGCCTTCTCCTATTTATGGATCTATTTTTCTTCTATTGTCTCTTAAGCTGCGAACCGAATGCTTTTGTTTAGGGTTTTAAATTTGATTAATATCCGCACCTTTGTATAATGGCTCTTTTGTCGCTTATTATGTTTGTTGAACGGCTTGTGTTTATTAGGGTTGCCCAGGACGATATTTGACTTAATCACCCAAACACTGGGGTTTCAAATTGATTCACTCAATTAATTTAAGCCAACCTAATTCTACATGATGAATTAATGCCGTTTTACTCTCGTTTTGGTTTTCACTTTTTAGAACTTTTAAATGCGAACAATGTTCATTGATTTTTGGTTGATTTCAACAATGAAACGTTATACATTTTTTAATTAAAAATCTATGTTCAAAATAACACAACCATTAAATAATATATGCTGTATATTTACCTTAGTACAGTGTAGGCAGTGGACAAAAATATACAGTAAAACCTGCTAAAGTGACCACCTCTGTTTGGTGACGACCTCTGCAGAGTGGCCACTTTTATACAGTGACCGAATTTGGCCATATTTTGGGTGGTCACCTTTAGCGAGTTTTACTGTATATTTTTTCCACTGTATACACTGTACTAAGTTAGTTTCAACATGTATTATTTTATCCTATTTATAGTAAATAACATGTTTGTGTTATAATGGTGGTTTTTAAGTATATGCATGTATGCTTTATTTCACAAAAATTCTCTATATAGTGACTACAATTATACAGGGACCGAATTTGGCCAGTTTTTGGGTGTCACCTTAATCAGGTTATTGCCTGTATCAGAAATTGTACACATATGGACATACAACTTTTTCCATCCAAGATTTTATTTATTTTTTTTTTAATCATTTTTAATACAAAAATCATGGACATATCATCATCACACATACTGTATGTAATTAATATATACATGTAAGTTTTATAAATTGTTTAAGCTTAAATTTAAAACTGTAAAATTACTAGAGATAAGCTATCGGGTGAATTATTAATATTTGTCTCTAGTAAAAAGACATATTCGACAATAAAAATTCACG
The DNA here is from genome assembly GCA_034698905.1 of Xestoiulus laeticollis. Classification (NCBI taxonomy): domain Eukaryota; kingdom Metazoa; phylum Arthropoda; class Diplopoda; order Julida; family Julidae; genus Xestoiulus; species Xestoiulus laeticollis. Next base: position 31,186 of record JAQGCC010000476.1, read on the forward strand.
AAATTTATTGTTGTCAATCGAAGCTCCATTTTCGTGAAAATCCCTGGCATTATGTTCAGCCAATTGCACGCTTGATTGATTGAACACGAAGTGTTTTTCAATTTTTGAACGAAGAATTTCATTTTGTTTATTATCTGCAAAAAAAAAAAACTTCCAATGTACGATTTTTGGAGTCATAAAAACAAAAGAAATATATGAAAGTTATAAATTTACAACCCATTCATCGCAGATAGTAAAAGAAAGATATATCGGACGTCAAATGCCTTTTTGAAAGTTCAAAAAACCTTCGATATTATTACTACGGAATTTTGACAATGAAAATATGTCCAAAATTTGGCGAGAAAGCAAAAATACTTAGGTTTAAATCTAGCTTACAATGAAGACGTGTAATAAAGACTACGGTTCCAACTTTGACCAAAATATTTGCTGAATGCCACAGTTCGATTTTTCACATTTAAATACATTAAAACATAATGTAATGTTAATGTTAAAAGAAGAATAACAAGGAGTTTGAATTTATACAATTTTTCAAGATCCTTAAAGTTGGCATCCCGCATATCAAAGCTATCATTGATTGCCCCCTACTAAGGGGCAGCAAACTATTTGATATATTTTTTTCTCATTTTTATTTAAGTACGATTATAGTTGAACGTTAATTATAGATTAATTAGTCGATAGAAAAATTCATAGCATTATTATCAAATATTTAAACAAAATCAATAAATATCCCTGTAAGCCGGCTTTTTCACATAGCAAGGTTAATCTAGATTGCCTCCCTGCAGAGACAGAAAATCAATTGATATTTTTTACTTAATTTCTATTATGTACGATTATATTTAAATGTTAAATAAGGATTAATTAGCCTAAAGAGAAATTCATAGAAACATTATCAAATATTTAAAAAAAATCGCAAAAATCCCCTAAAGATAGCTTTTTCACATAGCCTAGATTGCCCCTCTACAAGGGGGCAGAATATTTGATATTTTTTAATCAATTTCTGCCCTATTTTTTCAATTTTGTAAAAATATATTTTAAACTTTATTGATCATATTTCTGATTGGAGAAGTCAACACATTTAAATAGGACTTCACCATAGAAGACATCATTTGTAGTTATACATAATTAATAATAGAATTAGCGCTCGAACCGGGCATGATATACATAAAATGCAATAATAATGTGACATTGTTTGCCAAGTTTATTTTTCGACATTGTGTTTCGTAAAAATCATATTGAAAGAATTTAATTATATCTACATCAACATTTTTCAAATTTTTAACTTTGAGGTCATTATAATTCAGATGTTTGTTAAAAACTAGTAGTTGAATAAAGTAAAAAATTGTTGGACTAAGATGCTACCGTGCGCTTTTTTTGCGGTAGTGTTCAACATATTCAGCATCTCTAAAACAGCTTCAAACAGGAATTCAATAAGTGGAAATTCTTGCTCGAATTCCGTTTACGAGCATTGTGGACAGCTGAAAATTAAACAGATAAGTTTGGCTATACACGTTAGAGCCACCTCTTACTTTTAAAATGCGCTTTTCAACATCCAAACCAATAAATAGCCGAATTCCTAGAATTATTTGAAAAGTTTGTCGAAATTGGAAACACTATAATTCTATTCAACGTATAATTGACTGTCTGCAAGAAAATTTCTCCATGCAATGAAAAGCTAAATGTATCTTTTTAAATTTAGAGTTTACTGCTTTTAAAAGTAAGCCCTGGAAAAGTCAGGGAATTAAATATATACACATAGCCTACTGAATTTTGTAGATCTAGTTATGAAAAAGCAGACAAATCTATGAATATGTCGAACTTCAAGTATTTGTCTCATATTAACAATTTCATTATTATAATTTTAACATAAATATGTAGTTAACTTTATATATGCTTCGTGTCTCATGCTCTTTATATTCTAAAGCAATGTTATCTATACAAACTTGTCTATTTCTCGTGTTAGTTAAAATATTAAAATAAGTAGGCTTAAAGTGATCAATTTCCATTTTTCTGCTGAAAAAGCCCTTGAGGTTGACGGACTGTTTTGATAGGAGGAGTTATTCAAAGTTAAACGACTTCTGGAGATCAGTCAGTGACCCTTAAAATAGCAAACCATGCTATTATATTGGTCATAAAAATATAATAATGCAACCTAAGAAAAAAAAAGTAGTTTAGGAAATTATATAAAACAGCGTATTTATATTCACAAAGCAAACATCATTATCTCGCTAGCCTTAAGAACAGTATATCTTTCAATATAGGAGGGTACCTGTTTTTACAAACCTACTTTTTTCAATATACGTCAATGATGCAGCGTAGCAATATCACATTAAAAATTGAAAAGCACGAATTTGCATTAATAATTAATTCATCGTCTTGTTGCCTACAAAAGCCATTTCAGGTAAACTGAAGGTTGCTTCATTATTGCAAATTAAGCTTACATGGAGTGAAAATCTAAGGGGGAGAAAATCAATAGTTTTTTACTGTAGACTCTAATCGGAAGTCCACTCCCTCGGGGGTCCCCATGTTAATTTTTACAACTCAGATTAACAAAAGCTGAAAAGGGCTTTTCAATATCCTATTTTCACACGTCGTGAAATGTGCCATATGTATACTAACATCAGCATTTTGACACTTTGATCACTAAAGTACAAAAACATGGTCATACATTTTTTAATCTGTTGTGGTGAAATAAAAAATATTTATACTCAAATTTTGACGTGGAAATTAGATGGCTTTTATCCCACCCACATACAGGTTATGGTGTAACGAATGCATGTTAAATATATAGTAAGGGGTTTGGGACACTTCATGTGATACACTGAAATACAATAGATTTTGAATGCAAAATTACATAAATTCCTTGAATGTATAGGAACTAAAAGCATTTTTGTTTCTCAATATGAACTAAGTGTGTCAGAAACATCCCGCTGTGGATCATTTCTTAATTGTTTCATCCGGTTTCCTTGTTTCTGCCATTTAATCGTCATTATCCCGAGTAGTTTGATCCTCCTAACCCTACATGAGCTGCCATATATCTACACCCGAAAAAAAAAAGGTTTACGAGCCCTAATTGTGTACGTCATCTTACTCTCCTGCCCTAAACGCCCGTTAATGGCCATTGACCACTGGTCAAGCATTTAGTGGTCTCCAGAAAGCGAAAATTCAATCCCAAACAATCGCAAATTGATTGTCGGCGCCACAATGGGCTTTTTTTTTCTCTTTCTCTCTCTCTACTAGCTACTATAAATGGAGATGATGTAACTGGTACACTGTATATAGAGCACTATTGCTTAGTGCCCAAAAGCTCAATTCTTCCGAGTCCAAATAAGGTGAATTGTGCAAAATTGTGATGCATATGTTGAAATATTTTAAAATTGTCATTAAAATTCTATAGTCGTAAACTTATGTGTATAGAGCACTGGCACGTGCACTGCAATTTGCACATGCATCAGATTTGTTCATATATAGTATAGAACAATGACACGTGCTTCAGTTTTGTTCATAATGTAGAACACTAGCATGTGCAGGGCAATTGACACATGTTTCATAGTTGTTCATAGGGTATAGAACACAGGCATATGTGCAATGGTACATTGGCACATTCTTAAGTTTTGTTATATTGTTGGAATTTAAAAATGATATAGCCTCAGGCCACACTAGGCTGGAAACGCGCGTTTGGCTAACCTTAAACAAGGCTTTTAATTAAAAAGGAATTTTTGCACGAGATATTAATGTGCAAATTTTATAATTCTAGAATTTAAATTAAATTCGATGCCTCGTTTGAGGCTAGCCAAACCCGCGTTTCCAGCCTAGTGTGACCTGAGGCATATTGTTTAGGTTTTCACAAATTTCAAAACATATTACAATTCATTTCAAGTTTATGCTAAGTTCAATTCAATGTAGATTAATTCATTAAAACAATTTAATTAGTTCATTAAGATTCTGGAGGAATCTGTTCAAGACTTTAAGGCTCCACCACTGTGATTTATAGTTCTCGATCACAATTGTAAGAATTAATAGATGACCTGACCTTAATAATTCCTACCGTTACAGTGGTACCCCTTCCAATACATTTCCATGTATATTGTTGGGGAATAAGAAAATTACCTTGAAAAGTGTATGAACCTCGTAATTTGAAAAGCACGCAGCATTTCCGGAGCCTGTTAAACATGGATGTGTTTTAGCAAAGCAAAGCATGTATGATATAGAGAATGTGATCTAGCCTTTTATGGTCTTGTCCAAAGTTAGGTAATGAAGAAGCTTAAGTGCATCCCCTAGCATCATTTGTTTGATGAGTGTGCTCTCCGACAGCCATCTCCAGCAATTACGCATGATTTCTAACAAGAGATGGTCTCACCCGTCGATACATTTCTACTTTTATAGGCTTATGGCACTCGCTGATTAAGCCCTCACCCACCCATTAACAGTAATTGGGGCAGAATAATTAACTTGTCATCGCCCCAAATTGCGATTCTCTGTTTGCCTTCTGCCACTGACTATACAAGGAGCCCTTTCATCCCCAGTTAGATATTCAGACAAAATCAATATGCAAATTGACCCACGACTGGGTGCCAGCCAAGATCCAAACAAGGAAGGGCCTCCCCCACCCCCTTCCTTAAAAGGGATGGGGGTGAAAATGGAGCACCAGACGGCCGTTAACGAGCGCCATCAAACGTCAAACCACTTGTTGATCTAGTTTGTTCAACCGCAAATGACTGTACTTGCCAACCGCAGACTGTTGTGGTGGTAAGTCTGCAACGATGATGACAGACTTTATGGACTGGTATAGGAAGTGGACAAATACACTCTTTCCTCCATGTTTACTAACACTAGCTTATGTTGTGCAAGGGCATAACAGTGGACAAATTGAATGATACTGGAATGGAAAATACTTCAATTGTTTTTTAATCTTATGACAGAAGCCTCAAAAATATTAATCTTTGAACATTACAATTTTAAATACTTGCATGGAAATCTTAAAAATTTCAGGATAGTATTTTTGACACCTTGTATATGTTTCAAA